>PVLC010000137.1:0-296864 GCA_004027655.1 Graphiurus murinus
TCTCTCTCTCTCTCTCACATACACACACACACACACACACACACACACACACACACACACACATGAAAGTGGGAGAGAGATGAGTAATAAAATCATTATAGGAACATTACATTATATTTAAATAAAAGTAGAGTTGAAAGTTAGAAAAGTCATATAATTAATGAGGAAGTTCATTTTATTTGGCATTTTAATCACAAAACTGAAGTCTTCACATGCTTTTATTGAAAAATGTATTATTTTTATAAATTTAAATGAAATTAAGGAATAATTTTCCTTCAGAGCAAAGTAAGATGGTACATTTTTAGGTAAATGAATTACATGAAAATGTAATATAAATGACCACTTAGATCATTCCACATATTTTTAAGTCAAATTGATCATCATTGAGCTAATGACTAATATGTAGGATAAATGCTGTTTTTAAACAGTAACCTACTTGCATGAAGAATATTCCATGAATGGATAGTAAGATGTGAAACTTTTCAGCACTGATAAAACTTAGCCCTTGAAAGCTATATTCTGGCATATTCATGTTCTGTCTGATGATGTCACCATAGCAACATTTATAATCAAATGTGTCATTTTTTTATAAATAGTATAATTAATAACTACAGTGGCTCTTATTTTTATGATATCATTTTTTGGAGTAGTTACCTGAGAAATATTCATTTATGAATAATTTTGCAGAAATAAAATAACACTCAAAGGAACATAACCACTTTCTGGGAACAGAAAGATTTTAAAATAAAAATAGTAGCTGCTCTTTCTTCTCTGATAATTTTATTGTCTTCTGGGATCATGGTAATTTGCTATGGGTGAAAGAATAGTGTAGTGCAATTTATACTCATCTTTCCTATCTGGGTGTTAGGGCATCCAATTCAAAATGTGACCTGACTTGTTCAGATAACACCAGTTTCTCTTATTTTTCTATTATTATTTAAATTTCATTTCATGTTTTGACAACCCCCCTTAGCAGAACACATAGAAGACATCAAAATGCACCTGTTAAATCTTCATTCTTAATCCTAGGTGCTTGATTCTAGAACTAATATTTCCATAATATGTGGTGTCACTGAGAAGAATGGAAATCTCACTATGAATATGCCACTGTAATAATTTTCAGTTCTAGGCTGTAATTAATCTGAATAATGGCAACAAAGGAAACATTTAGCAAAGTAATTTTAGTCTTTAGTTGAAGAAGTTTAATGTAAACAGCATTCTTCCACTTAACAAATATTTATGCAGTAGGAATTTTGATGCTAGGTGTTGAAGATTCTGAAGCTTACACCTACACCATGCTATCATTACAGGTTATTCTAAATTATGTTAAAAATAAAGGATATTGGGAGGTTGATACAGGAGAATCCCAGGTTTGAGACCAGCCTTATTGACCCATTAACTTATTGAGTTCCTAATCAATTTAGTGAAACTCTGTTTCAATATTAGAAAAAAAAAAAAAAAAAAAGACGGGGAGGGTTATCCCAGAAGTAGAATGTCTTTGGATTCAATCCCTAATACTGTCAAAAAGGGGGAAGGGAATAGCTGGGCTTGGTGGAGCACGCTTGTAATCCCAGTACTTGGGAGGCTGAGACAGGAGGATCACAGGTTTGAGACAAACTTCCACAACTATGTGAGGCTCTATGTAACTTAGTGAGACTCTATTTCAAAATAAAGAATAAAAAATAGGGCTGAGGGCGTAGCTCGGAAGTAGAATGCCCCTGGTTTTGATCTTCCCCCCAAAGTGGGGGGATTTACTAGAGTGTACTTTTAATAGACAAAATTACCATTACATTGTCATAGAAGGGAAGAAGGGTCCATAGAAGATGGGATATTTAAGCACATTTAAATCTCGAGTTAACAATGTAAGGAAGAGTGAGGAATTTAGGCAGCAGAAAGTATGTGAACAAAGTTCCTGGGATGGAGACTGCCTGGCATGCTTGTATAACTAAAAGGAACCGAGTGTGTATAGATCATAGAGAACAAGTAGAGAAAAGAATAGAAATGGATCATACTGATTCAATGGGTAAAGAGCATGTCACATAGGGCCTTATGGACCTCATTAAAGAAATCTTGTCTTTCTTCTAAGTGCAATGAAAAAACCATTGGGGACCTTTAGGCAAGAGAGTGATAAGGTAAGATTTCCATTAAAAATCATCACTCTCATTGATGCATGGAGAACAGAATAGACATGGAAAGGAGAGGATATAGGAATATCCATTTGGAAAATTTTACAGCAGTTCAGGAGAGAGAAAAGGATGAAGGCGTAAAGCTTTGAAGAATGGAGACAAACACATGAATTCTACTGCTGATTCAGAAAGAGAAATATCCATTTGGAAAATTTACAGCAGTTCAGGAGAGAGAAAAGGATGAAGGCGTAAAGCTTTGAAGAATGGAGACAAACACATGAATTCTACTGCTGATTCAGAAAGAGAAAGGGCCGTAGTGGCTAATGATAGAGAAAAGAATGGCCAACGGCGTCATTGGCTTTTAGATGGCAATTGAAGCCATGATGAGATTGCTTAAGGAGAAAACATAGGAGAGAAAAGAAGAAAGATCCTGAACAGAAAGCACCAGGAAGGACTTCAAATTCCAGTAATTGGATAATTAGTAAGCAACTGAAAAAGAGGTTGAGAAAGACTGGAACAATTAGTAGGGGAAAAATATGGTGACTAGAGCATGATGGAAACCATAGAAGAAAACACTATTTCAACAATATGTTGAAAGCTCGGTAATATGAAAATTATGAAGTATCCCTTGAATTAAACACCAGGAACATCATTGGTATCCTTTGCAACAGAGTTTGAATAGAGGAGTGGAAAATCTGTATTGAAGAAGGTTGTTCTATAAATGATAGAAAAACAATGAACAGATGAAGACAACTCTTTCCACACTTAGCTGGGACATTGAAGAGGTAAAAAGGAATGCAAATTTTTAAATGGTAGTATAAAATTCCTGAGAAAATAGACTGAGATGTGACCCAGCAATCCAATTTATTTGGATTTTGTTTTGTTTTCTATTTATTGGTGGTACTTAAGATTTAACCCAGGGCCATTCTACCTCTGAGCAACACTCCTAGCTATTTTTATATTTTGAAACAGGGTTTTGCTAAGTTGCTGAGAGCCTCACTGAATTGGTGAGGCTAACTTTGAAACTATGATCCTTCTGTCTCAGGTTCCCAAGTACTGGGATTCCAGGCATGCCCTACCACACCCAGCTCCAGCAATCCAACTTACAGCATGGTTCTAAAAAAGGAAAAGGAGTATCTCTGCTATTGTATTGAAAAAGAAGGAAAGGATGTATACTAATAGTGAGGACTACTGGTTTGGTGGCAGATTGAAGGCATATAATATGTTAAATAATGCATACAAATATGTATTTGTTGTATGTTAAATAATACATACAAAGTAATAGTAAAAGATGGGTTCATAGGATTGAACTGAGTAAAAATGTTTGAAATAGTTATTGGAGTTAATGGAAAATAATAATAACTAGAGAAATGCATTGGAATGGTCTATCATGTTTGAGAAGTTATTAGAAAGGTTGAACATTATAATTTCTTCTGGAACTGGGGATTGAACCCAGGGGCGTTCTGCCTCTGAACTACACTCACAACCTATTTTTATTTTATTGTATTTTTAAATTTTTAAACAGGGTCTCACTAAGTTACAGAGGGCCTCCTTAAGTTGATGAGGCTGGATGTGAATCTGTGGTCCTCCTTTCTCAGCCTCCCAAGTACTAGGAGGTACATGCCTATGTACAGGCATATGATACCATACCTGGCTTATAATAAATTTTTAGAGGGATGCATGATTTTCTCCAAAGCTTTCCAATAATAAATATCAGATGATTGCATTATTCTAAGATGGGAATTTTCCAAATAGATGGATAAGGAATAAATGGAAATGAGACATCAAGATAGTGACAGGAGAGTTTTGATATGGGAGAACTTGGATACTAACCAGGAAAGGAAATGACACACAAAAAGAAAATGTCTAGTATAATGTTCCTAGTGGAGTCAAGGAATAGAGCTAGTGAAAGCAACTGAACAAATAGGCTAGGTGGAGAAGAAGCTTGGAGTGAGACAAGATGCCTTTGTAGTTCAAAGTGGAGTTGGTACTGACATCCTGTTTTGTGACACTGAGAGTGAATGGCTAAGGTAGGATGAAGATCACCAAAATATGGCTATCAAGAAACCAAAGGGCCAATTATGCCATCAGTAATGGCAGTGGTTAAGATCGGGATAGCCAGTTTCCGAAACTTAAATGAAGAGGCCTGTGGTAGTTTATGGCATAAGAAGAGGTAAAGGTAAGCATGATTAGTTAGCATGAGACTCAAAAAAATAACGCCCCCCCCACAAAGAGAATAAATAAAGATGTGCCATGTGTGAATGGCTTGAAGCAGCAAGCAGAGCAGGGATCTTTCATTAACAGCACTCTCTTGCCTTTATTACATATGTGTATATATGTATTTATCATCTGTATTGCATGGGTTGAGAGGAAACAGCACAATATTCAACCAGCACAATCGTAACCAGCTGCTCCCATTAGTCTTTTAGTGATGCCTGAATTTGTTATGAGAATCACATCCCTTATCAACCCACGCTAGCCACAACAGCCAAGCCTGAAGAATTGTGTGGGAGATTCTTTGGGCACAGTGGTTAGAAGCTCCAGGGTTTGAAATGTGCCTCTACCACTTTGGTGCTTTCTAGCCAGTGATCATATTAACTAATATCACTGCACCTCAGGTAAAATGGGAATATAAGTAATAAATTCCAAAGTGGGATTGTGAAAGTGAATAGAAATAATGTATATGACACCAAGCTGACATTAATTGTTACATATAAGGCATTTCATAAGTAAATTCTAATGGAATTAATATTATTAATCTGTCATGCACACCTCTCATATACTAATATTTTTTCTATTGATCAGCATCTTTATATTTTTATTGATACATTATATATTAAGCTCAAGTCATTCAAAAAGGCTTCCTTATTCTGTGGCATTACACATTCTGAAATACCTTCAGTGTGGCCCTTGCTCTACATAAGACTGGCATATTCATCTTAAGCTAGCCCCAAAATTATTCTTTCTTAAATCTCTAGATAATGAACAAGGAAACTTAAGAAAAATTATCTAACAATATCACTCTCACATGAAACAACCTGGGTCAATGTAGATGCTCAATAATATTTAATTTAAAATGGCACTAAAAAGGAACTCACAATATTAAAAAAAAATCCATTTTTTTTCCTTCTATAAGTATTAGGCATAGAAAGCAAGTGCAGGAGAGAGGCAGCATGTGGATCTAGGTTGAGCCAGGAGGTGGGGGTTTCTTTTCTGCATCCATTTTCAGCTCTGTTTTATGGCATAGTTGGCTAGAAGGATAGATAATTACGAATTACAATAATCAGTCTTAGAAATGATGAAAGTTCTAACATCCCCATATGATGCCTGCTGAGCAGAGGTCTTAATCTGGCAATATTTCAAATATGATAAAAAGATATTTGAATAACATTTGGCAAAGGTTTATAAAACATTAAATCCCATAGAAACATATTTAAAAGACCTAGTATTTCAAAGTTTAATAATTGGATTATTATTTAAATGAATCACTTTTTGAGATGGCGTGCCCAATAGGAAATCAACCATGTGAGCATAACTTCAGTCCTTTGAAATTAAAATTAAATTAAATAATATCTCGTTCCTTGCCTAGAATATAGGTAACATTGGTGCTTATGTGTAAAGTACTGTGATATGTAGGGGTGTAATTAGTTTATTCTTGCAGTATGCATTCATACAATTTGTAAAGACAAAAGCAATGAAAAGCTCAAAAGTCTAAAAGTTATAGTTTTAACTTTTTTACATTAATAAAAGGTTGTCACATGAAGAAAGTGAAGTAAAAGAGATGATAGAATTGGAGGCATTCCCAACAATAGCAGTCAGAGGTGGCATTGGTAGAAACTAACGTTCTGATATTATGAAGGAAAGGGGAAAGGTAGCAAGCTTCCACTATACGTATTTCTTTACCTTCTAGATATTACATATGACCTATCTCATTTAATCATTCACTATTTTTCCCAATTTTCATATTGTAAAAAAGATACTGAGAAAGATTGACTTAGTAAGGAAAAAAAAATAAAGCTATTAAGTGATAGAGCTGAGACTGAATTCCATCAAATGCCAAAGCAAGTATTCTGATCATTGATGTATGAAACCTCCATTCAGTTTTGGATTATCTTTAGAAAGCCCTGGACCACTAACCTGTTTCTTGCACATTCTTAACCGATTTGTTCTGGTGTTGACATACCATAGATAGGGCAGTTAGGAGTTTAAAACCAAAGAAGGAACAAATGATTTATGAGGCCTTGGAAAATTCAGACTGCTAAAATGAATTTTGTCAAAATTTGTCACTTTCTTTGGATAATTTTTGGACTGACAAAGGAGATAGTATTCTAAGCAAATACCCTAAAATTTCTATAATAATAATCTGCTATAATTAAGAGAACAGATAGGTAATACTAGTGCTGAAATTCTGTACTCTCACATAATTATACTGGCAATTGCAGGTTATAGATATGGTAATGCTAATTATAGGTTGTTAAAGTGAGGTTCTAAATGCATAAAGCAGATTGTTCAAAAGATTCAGTTTAATATATTCTAGAAAATATTTTGGATTGAGTAACATATTAGGAATTCTTAAGATTACATAATCACAAGATTATATGCCCTGAATTCTCTGAATAGGTTAGAAATTCAATTAAGAACTATGTGTAGAATAGTAGATATTTTGAAAAGAATAGGACTCCATATCACTCACTTCTTGCATTGAGATAATTTAATTGTGGTTTGAATATTCAATAGAGAAATAATTTCACATGTAACAGACAGTATTCATGCAAGAGTATTCTTTCACTAGAGTAAGTCTTTAAAAAGTATTGGAGTTCCTCTATAATTTAATCGGTGATGAAACAAAACACAACAAGAAAAAAAGTGAATTAAACCTAATAGGAAGAGTTTAATAAAAGTTAATATTTTACAATAGAATAAAAACAGACTTCAAAATAGTGAAAGTAGTATTTCAGAATGCTTTTTTTCACTTTTAATTTCTTGATATTCAATAACATACAGAAATGTAAATGTCAAAGGACTCTATAGGAGCTTTAACTTGTTGATGCTATAATCCCATCAGGAAACATCTTATGGAAGATACAAGTAAAACACACACACACACACACACACACACACACACACACACACACACACACACTGCAAATAGAGACATCGATATGTTTTGCTCAAGTTTGAAATTATTATTTATTTTGGAAGTTTGAACCAACTTCATTATTCTGCCTCCTTCTTGGTAGTCAATTTATCGTTTAGGGCTCCCTCGATTAAACCCTGTCACTTCAGGGGAAATTCAAGAGAATAGTGCATTATTGATATTACAGAAACAGTTGTTACTAATCAATACATTTTGAACCACATACAGGGTATATCTTTAAGGACATAATTCATCAAAAACAGGCTTGCTGGGGCTCCTCATGCTATTTTCATTGATTTTCTCTCTGCGGAAAGACATGGGAGATACTCTGTATGTGACACAAGAGTTATATTCAAAATAAAAAAGTCAGTTGCTCATAACGTGTTCAGTTATGCAGGAAAAAAAATCAAGCGTAAAGATTCTAAAAGAGGAATAAAGTTGAATTTAACTTATTATTCTCACATTTTAATATCCTGTGCAGAGGATATATTTTAATGACAATAAATTTTAAAAGATTTCACTTAAGAAGTTCCTGATTCCTATTGTGAATTCCAATCTTGACATTGTTTGAAACAGAAAAATCACTTTTTTTAGTTTTTCTAGTACCACTGCATAGCTTAAAATGAAGTATATATGTACATTACTAGATACCATATGTATGTTTGTTAAAACAAAATTTAAAAGAGTTAATTTAAAATTGTAAAATACTAAAATAAATATTATAGAACAGAAAATAATTGATTTATAAAGGGAATAATAACCTTCGAATCGTATAACTGAATATCTTCATATGTAATATTAGTTTAAAATCAAGATAATATTTTCCATTCAGTATTCACAAAAAATCTGAAATGAAAGTTTAAGGAAAGTAACATCTTTTAAATTTTTACAAGGTATAATATTTCTACTCACCAGAGGTGTGAGAAAAAATTATCTATAAATGATGTTTCACTTTTAAAACCATCATTTTGTTTTCTGAAATCCAAATGTTTTAGGTTACAATTTGTTATTCTAATTTTATTATTAAGATTGCAGTGCATTATTACTGCAAACTAGTTTGGGGACACGTCTTCCTCATTTGCCATGAAGAAATCCTATTTTTGAGCCAGGTGCAGTGGCACATGCCTGTAATCCCAGTGATTGAGAGACTGAGGCAGGAGGATCACAGGTTCTTGGCCAGCCTCAACAATTTAGTGAGATCCTGTTTCAAAAAAAAAAAAAAAAAAATATGACTGGTGGTAGAGCTCAGAGATAAAAAGCCCCTGGATTCAGTCCTCAGTAACAGATACACACACACACACACACACACACACACATACACACACACACACACACACACGACATAAGAGAACTATAAAAAAGGACTCTTCCATGAATATGCAGATATTATATGACAGGTCTCTCTCTCTCTCCTGCTCCCTCTTTAACTTGGGACCTTACAATTACTAAATCTTCTCACCCTTTCTATCTTGCTCCTCCCCATCCCAAGCCATCTGAAACATTTCTCCAATTTACTGTGGTCTTCCATAAAAATTACCTGGTGATTACTGAGAAGCATTTCATAGAATGTATATATTTGATTTATTTGGTCACATAAAAGGATGCATTTTTAAGTTAAAATCCAGTTTTTGTTATTTTGAATACAGATGCTAATGAATATGTGGGTACAAGTGTTTATGTGGACATGTTTTCATTTCTCTTGGGTAGTTACTTAGAAATTTGGATTTCTGTGTCATATTCTAAGTGTATTTTTACTTTTAAGAAACTACCCATTTTTTTCTAAAACTATTATCACATTTTCATTTTCATGAGCAATATATGAGACTTTCATTTTCACCAATATTCTGTGTTGATCATCTTTTTTAATTTTAGCCACTGTAGTAATGGTATTTCATTATAATTTTAATTTACATTGGAATTTTTCATGTACTAATTAGTTATTGGCATATAATATTTTCTAAAGTATCAGTTAAAATATTTTGTTCATTTAAATCTATAGTTCCTTGTCTACTTATTTCTGAGTTCTTTCTCTATTTTTGGTGAGCCTTTTTAGATATATATTCTGCAAATACTTTTCTTCCAGTTCATGACATGCTTTTTCACTTCCTTCGCAGTGTTTTTTAAGGAGCACATGTATTAAGTTTTTGATTAAACAGTTTATCAATTTTTTTATTTTATGATTTTGGGCTTTTGTATCTTATAGTAGAAACCTTTGTCTAATCCACAAATATTTTCTCCTATAAGTTATATATATATATATATATATATATATATATATATATATATACATACATATATATATGAAATTTATGTATATACATATATAATGTTGGTTTTTACAGATTTCTAAATCAAGTTACTTTTTGTCAATTGTATGAGGGAAGAGTAATATTTTATATATAAATATCAAATTGTTAAGATGTGTATACTTTTCTCACTGAATAATCTGTGGGTCTTTGCCAAAAATCAATGAGCCTTGTAAGAATGAGTGTATTCATATGCATAGACTATTCTATCCCAGTGATCTTTGTATTTATGCTAACATCACATGTTGCTTAACTACTATAGCTTTACAGTAAGTCTTGAAATAAAATACAATATAGCTTTCCACTTTGTTTTTCTTTTCTTTTTTAAAATTTATTGATACATTATAATCATACATTTTAATGAGGTACAGGGTGCTAGAGGCATACATGCACATATCACTCATTTAGCCCTTCCACAATTACCACCCCATTCCCTCCCCCTTTCCTCCTTCTCATGTTCAGCTTAGTGACTAACTTTGGTAAGTTTGTGAATATATATCATGTGTGATATAGTGTTTCCCTCTTACCCTCTCCCATTTCCCTAAGTTAGGTCACCTTCTTTGCTCATTTATTTTGGCTAATGTAGTTCTCATACATTATATCTCATATATTTTAAAATATGCTTTTTTTTCTTTCAAAAACTTGTTGGAACTTTGATTGGAGTTTGATTGAAAATATAAATCAATGTGGCCAGAACAATATACAGTCTCCTTTCTTATGTCTTTTTTTCATTCATGTCTTCATTTATTGATATTTTGTGGGTTTTGGTACAAAGATTTCATACAAATTTTATTCCACTTATTCCTACTTAATTTATGTAATTTGATGCTATTTTAATGACATCTTTTATAAATTTTACTACTTGTTTATTGTTAACATAAAATATGGTTGATATTTATGTAATGATACTGTATTCTGTGACATTAAAAATTACTTATTAGTTCTATGAGCTATTTTGCAGATTGCTTAGGTAACTGAACAGATAATGTTGCTACCTGTTAATAAAGACAGTTTTATTTCTTCTTTCCATTCTGAACCTCCAGTATAGATCTGAACAGAAATAGGAAGGAGAAAACCTGTGTTGTGATCTGAGGAAGAAAGAGTACAGTATTTCTTCATTAATATAATGAGCTCTACGGGTTTGTTATAGATAGTATATAGTTGGACATTGTATTTTTATACAATCTGTTCATGTCTTCTTTTTAATTAGAGTATTTTTATCTATATGTTTTATTTATATAGTTCTACTTTATAAAAGACATTTATATTTAATGTAACTTGACATGATTGGATAAAAATGTCCTATATACTCTATTGTTTCTAGCTGCCCAGATACCTTGTTTCCTTTTACCCTTTTTCTGCTTTAATTTGGATTATATGAATATTTTTAGTATTTCATTCTATCTCTACTTTGGCCTGTTAGCTATAGTTCTTTTATTTTTTTCATGGTTACTCATGGCTTATAATATTCAAATTTAAATTATTACAGACTACTTTCAGTAACATTCTGTCACTTCACATATCATGTAAGAAACTTGCAATTGTGTACCTCCAATCCTCCTCCCATCCTTTGTGCTAGGGTGATAGAACTTTTAACTTTTACTTATGTTATGAAGCCCCTGCTCCATCAAGACTATGTTTCATTTTAAAGAATCAGTTATCTTCTATTAAATAAATTAAAATAAAAAGGTTATTTTCTATTTACCCACAAACCATTTCTATGCATATGCAAAATTTTGTCTTACCATTTTCCTTTTGCTTTGTATACATACTTTAATAGTTTTGGCAGTGCAGGTCTGCTGGCAATGAATTCTCTTAGATTTTGTTGATCTAGAAATAAAAGTTTTTTTTTTGGAGAAGTTGAAAGATATTGTCACTAGAACTAGAATTCTAGGTTACCTTGTTTTTTGTTCTTTTGGTGTTTTTCTGTACTTTAAAGATGTTGGTTCTTTGTCTTCTTATTTTCATAGTTTCTGTCAAAAAGTCTGCTGTCATTCTTTATTCTACTTTGTCTTTATTCAATGTGTCTCTTCTCTCTGCCTGCTTTAAGCTTTTCTCTTTATCATCATTATTGCTCAGCAGTTATGACTTGGTATGATTTATTTTATTCTAAGTTTATTGAGTCTAGTTGATTTGGAGATGATATTGTTCTTCAAATAAAAAAAAAATAGTTGTGATGTCTTCAAATGTACTTGTGGATTCTGGTACTCAGGTTTTCTACAACTCATTAATGCTCTGATCATTTTTCTTCAGTCTTTTTCTATTTGCACTTATATCTATTCGATATTTTCAAGGTCAATGAATTTTTATTTTGCATTGTATTTTCTGCTACTATTCTTATAGTTTGTATTTCATTTTGGATATTTTATTTTTCTTCATTTAAAGTTTCATTTCAGTTTCTTTTTATGTTTTCTTCTATTTCTCCACATCACACTTTTGATTTGCTCAACAAACTTGAGTATATGAAGTACATTTAAAATAGTTACCTTCAAGTTCTGCCCTGATAATATCATCCTCTTTCTTGTCTAAATTGGTTCATTCGATTGCTTGATTTTCTCATATTTTTCTATGACTGGTACTTTTGAATTGAATGACAGACATTATGAAATTTACAGGGTTTTTTTGTTTTTGTTGTTTTTTTCTGGACTTTGTTGTATTCTTTTGCAACAAAAATATTAAAACTTGTTCTGGTGAATTATATTGCATGTTGAGTGTAGATTTAATTTTTGCCTCACCAAATAATATGCCACTAGAGGGTAAGAATTGGAATTTATCTCAAGTACTAGTTTAACATACATATTGGATTGAATCCATCAAATGTACTACTTGAATTGTACTACTGCCTTGTCTCCATATTACATCTACATATCTCATCTTGGTTTTTATGATCATCACTCTTAAGACTTCAGTTCATTAGCATAATCAGACCTTTCTTTGCATGATGAGCCCTGCAATCCAGCAAAGCTGAAGTTTCTGCCATTTATAAAAGTTCACAGCTTTCAGTATGTCCTGAGTTGTACCATCATTATCTCTGTCTAATTTTAAAACATTTTCTTTACCCTCTCCAAAGAAAAAGAAAAAATTTTTTTAATTTTCTAACAATCACTCTTCATTCTCCATTCCCCTATTTTCTGGAAGCCATGAGTCTACTGTATGTATTCATAGATTTGCCTATTCATATGTATATATGAATAGAATCACACAATATGTGATCTTTTGTGATTGACTTTGACTTACCACAATTTTAAGAGTTCATCCATGTTGTAGCACATATTGGTACTTTATTTGTGTTTATGGCCAAATAATACTCTATTGTATTAATACATTGTATTTTGTTTATCCATTTATAAATTGTTAGATATTTGTGTTTTTTCCATTTTGGGGTTATAGTGAATAATGCTACTGTGATCAAGGTTTTGTTCATTTTTTTATATATTCTTGTGTGGACATGTATCTTCATTTCACTTAGATATGTCTAGGAGTAGAATTCTTGAGTCATATGACAAATAATTTTTTAGTGTTTAGAAGAATTAGCAAACTATTTGGTTTGTGTTGAATATCTGTTTTTAATATCTTTACATATGCTTATTGGTCATTCATAAGTATGCTCTATACATCTATGCTATACCTATCTGTGTTGAACATCTTCATATATGATTATTCATCATCTATCTTCACTTGAAAAGTATCTGTTCAAATACTTGGTCCAATTTTTAAGTTTTTCCATTTTTAATGTTGAGTTGTGAAAGTCCTTCTTACATCATAGATAATCCTATAGTCCTATATCAGATATTTGATTTGTAAATATTTACTCTCATTCTGTGGGTTTTCTTTTCATTTTCTAGATGGTTTTCTTTGAAGCATAAACATTTTAATTCTGATAAAGTCCAATCCAATTGCATCACATCACTGAGGGGCACACTGGGCCACAGATGGTATTAAGCCCAGCAGTGACATTGCACTTTAGGGCAGAGTTGCTCTTCTCCCTTCTAAAATGTCTTACTTAAAATGTCTTAGTTAACTCTGCATTTTACCATCAATGTTGAATCATATGCCACTATATGTAGTCATTTGTTCCAAGCGACTGTTTGGAATTCTTGACATCCCCTTAAACGTGAGGGTGAACCACCTGCATGCAGAAGACACCTTAGTCTAATGAACTTTAAGGACAATGTTGTTGTCAGGAAAGTATGCCAGTATGCACCACGAAATTGTGTCATGCTGTGAAAGTCACCTACGCTTTTTAGTAACTGATTATGTCTAGGCTATTTATTCCTCTAGAATCCATTGTTATAATACAAGAAATTCTTGGCAAGGTAGAAGGAAGATACATCAGTCAGATGGTAATAACTGTTTAAACTATTTAAAGTCACTCAGCTTGTTCTATGTTAGGAAAAAACAAGCCCTCTACTAGTATATAGTTTATGCATTTTATATGGTTTTCTGATTTCATATTTGAGACAGAACATGTTATTATTCATTTAAACATTGATATTTATGAAAATGACTGCTTAATTTGTGAAATACTGCCCTGAAAATATTTACAGATTGAAGTAAAATTAAAATAGTCCTTCAAATGTACATCAGTAGCTGAGAGTGGTGGTGCACTCCTTTAATCCCATTTATCATTCTATAAAAAAATTAGGTATAGATGAATGAGAGATAAGATAGATAAGTACAAGAGGTGACCCTTAAGAGGATATTATGAATCCAAGACTTGAATCAAGAGAAACAGAATAGTAGAGAAAGAAGTAAAAAGTTATTTACTCGTTGGTATTGGTGTATGTTTAAAAGATGTTTGTGATACAGTGATTTTAGTGCCAGCAAAACCTAATGATCATTATCTTTGGATGACAATAATTGGCTTTTTGTTCCATACTTTTATTATCATGTCTAGGAAATAGGATTGATCCTACGGTATATATTTCAGAGATTTCCCAGGGCAAAAAAAAAAAAAAAAAAAAATGAGACCTTACAACTAATGTTATTTGGGTTAATTTCAAGTAATATCACCACAGAAGTATGTATTATTAGCCTAGTGAGTTGGAGCATGCCTATAATCCCAGTACTTGGGAGACTGAGACAGGAGGATCACAAGTTCAAGGACAGCCTCAGCAATTTAGTGAGACCCTCAACAATTTAGCAAGATCCTATTTCAAAATTAAAAAGGGGTTGGGGGTATAGCTCAGAGGTAGAATACCCCAGGGTTCAATTTCCAGTACCAAAAAAAATTATATAAAATTAATTTTAAAAAAGCAAGGTAAAGTAATCCTCTTAATCCAATAACCTTATTCCCTTTCTTTATTGTCTTGTTTATATCCTTTTTCCATTTGTTGAAGTGTATTTAAATTTTCTGCATTATCTTTCATACTATAAAGAACAAACATAAAGGAATTTATATTTCCATATGTAGCATCTCCAGATAGGAATTCCAGTCCACTTAAGCCACAGCTGATCATGTGTATTTGACCACCATCTGTACAGTGCTCTCTTAAACTTCTCCATTTTCAGTTCCTAGCTTCCTTCAGCAACTGCATTTGTGTAGTATGACACATTAGTGCCGGGATTTTTCTCCAGCTAGTATGCCTGAGATCTATAGCACACAAATGAAGTCTTAGCTCTGTTTCTCACTCAACATTGCTGCCAACTCCTTGATGTGTATGCCTATCTTTTTTATCATTCCAGCCTAAATTTCAGCTTTTTATAAGTGTTTTGTTTTTGCCAGCATTTTGCCTTTGCAGTCACTGATTCAACGTGCTTTGCACATGGAATCCTCAGCTTTTCTTGCAAATACAGATTTTGGAAATGTCACTACATTTTACTAACCTCTTGATTCCTATGAACCCATTTGCTTCTCCTATGTAAATTCATCTTTTGCTTCCTCTTGGTTTGTAAATGTAAGATGTCAGTTTGGATGTCAGAATATTTTTCAGTACATACATAGTCATTATCTTTGCAAAATTGATAAATGATTGATTTACAGTTGATAGGCCCAAGGAGCTAATTTTTCAATCAAATGTCTTTACTGTACTTTTCTACTATCATGCATAATTTTTGCATTGGTTGGCTCTAGTATCATAAATTTAATTTGTGATACAATGTTATTCTTAATGGTAGTAATACTACAATATAATGTAGCTTATATTTGTACTGCAACAAGATGCTTCACAACCCCATATTCAGAATCATGGAACTCTATTTTTATCTCTTTCTCCATATATGAAATATGACTTGAAGTCAATTCTTTTACAAATTTTTATGGCAATTATGAAACAATATTTCAACTTTGGCCCAAACATCTCAAAATATAGCAGTTTGGATCAAAATGAAGCTTATTTTTATCAGTCTATTTTAAAGTTATTTACCCATAAAATTTTGTTTAAAAAAAACTTGTATATTTTTGTTCTAAATAACTGGGCCCAGGCACAATTTTACATAGCATTATAGTTCAGGGTAGTAAGCCATGGTTCATGGCCAGAGGGCAAGCTGACAGAAAAATTATAAGCCATTTCTAAACGTCTGTAGTCTTGTGTGAATATAACTAAATACCAATTCCAGAAAATTGTTGTGAATGATTTGGTAAAAAGCTAATGTCTGGTTCCTCTCCTGTTATTTTAAAATAACAGTATTTTACATTATTTCCTTTTCATTGAATCATTTTCATCCAAGGACGAACTAGCTAGTCAAATTCTACATTGCTAAATTATTACACCTGAGACTTACTCTCTTTTTATTTATACCATTAAATCATCACTTAATTATAACCCCAGAGTCATTTTACTTACATAAACACTATAGGAAAATAGCAGGCCCTTCATGATATTTTATTATTAAATGTGATTATTATACAAAGCACACTGGATCACTCCAGTAGATACGATTCCTCTCAGAACATAGCACATGGAGTGATGAAATGTTTTTCCTTCCCAACATGTGACTATGTTTTCTTTATGCCAATTTGTAGTGTAAGATTTACTAATTAAGAAAATGAAAGGTAGATGCAGTTATACAAATTCTAAAAATGTATTCAAAAGGGACTATTCTATTTACTGATATTTTAAATAATTTATTTCAAGATCAAGTCAGGAGTTTTATTTTTACTTATTTTAATTCAAATTTATTTTAACTTATACATAAAATATACAGAATATATATAACTATATATATTTGGGGAGCACTGTGTGATGTTTTGATACATGTACACTTTGTGTAATGTTTAAATGAAAGCAAACATATTTATGCCATCACACACTGGTCATTTTTTTATGATGAAAACATAGCTTTATGAAATGCATATTATTGTTATCAATAGTACCCTATGTACATTAGCACATCAGCATTTCTTATGCCTAACTATAACTTAGTACCCAGTGAATTTTCAGCCACACAAAAGCTTACATAGAAAATATTTTAAAATGTGTGTTCATTTTTAATTTACTGGGTCTTTGTAGAAAAGATTTTGAGTAAAAATTACATTTAAGCATGATTTTAGGAAGCTTTATAAAACTTTTTTTTTTAGTTTTTATCACACTCTTTATATACATCTATACATATATACATGTATAGATGCTATTTTGTTTTATACCATGTATGTGATGATAATTTATTTGACTTGTACTCTATTTTTGTCACAGTAGAAGGGAAGCCTTGCCATTTGTTGCTCTGTGAGTCAGTAACAAAGTTCTCTACATGTGTTCCCTTTCCCTCCCAGAACAAAATTACTCATATAGACCCAGAGCAATGTATGCCTGCTGAAGTATTTCTGCCTTTTCCATTTGAAGGTTAAGTACCATTGCTCTGCTCTGTTAAAAACTTAGACTTCTTTAATCTTGCTGTGCCAATAATTTTACCTTCTTTATATCGCATAACTAATTTATTTTCCCTAGTTGTTATCATACTTTTTACCTCATTTTTTCTGCATTTAATAGTTAATTGTTTTTCAAAGGAAAATAAACATATCAGAAAGGATGCATTGGCACTATTGAGAACTAAGACAGAGGTAATGAGTATTGATTTTTCTTATGCCCACTCCTTGAGTGCTTTAAGTATTGCATCTTTGTCTAATGGTTAATAAAAATATTATTTTCAATAAAAAATAAAAGAAAAGGAAAGGATAAGACAGGTTAGGAAAGAAAAGGAAACAAAAACTAGAATCTAGATTTAGCAACCTGAACTGAACTACATAACTTCAGGCACTTCAAGATGCCAGTATACACAGATATGGATTGGTAGTATTTCATGAATAATTCAGTTCACATCTCAAATCCCACATCCACTTCTTTAGAGATTATCAAATTTCTAGACTCCTTTTTGGTTTTGTTATTTCATAGGGAACATTATTTTGCAGCAGTCTATAAAATCATTCAAAAACTAAGTCATTCACCATTTTTTATGCTATTTGTTTATTTTGCAGTACTAATGATCAAATGTGGGGCCTGGGCATGCTAGACAAGTGCTCTACTACTGCTTCCTTCAGCTCAGTGGGCTGTTGTGCTGGATATTTCAATACAGCAGTGGCAAATTTAAGACAAATAACTCAAACTTTAAATATGGTTAATAGAAAACTGGTTTCAAGTTATAAGTGTTGATATTGGTTCAAGTCCCTTAACCTCACCTAGCTTCAGGCATTTATAAGGAGAGGTGCCTTCTAGGCTTAAAATGATTTTGGATATATATGGCTATAAGGGAGAAAAACATTTTTTCCTTACCCATCAAAAGGTTCATGACTGACACTTCTATAATAAAAGGCTGATTAACAAGATAAGAGCATGATATATTTATTTAAGATTTATTTGGTATCGAAGCCTTCATAATGAAGGCTGAAAGTCCCAGGGAAAACTGTATTTTATTATTTATTTATTTATTATTTATTTTTGATACTGAGGATTGAACCCAGGAGTATTCTACCTCTGAGATAAGCCCCCCACCCCTTTCTATTTTTTGTTTTGAAATATTTCAAAACAAAAAATAGGTACTGAAAGTCTCTAAATAGATGCTGAGAGTCTCTCTATATTGCTGAGGCTGATTTTGAACCTGTGATCCTCCTGTCTCAGCCTCCCAACTTCTGGGATTGTATTGAAGTCTCATGATCATAACACAAATAAGACCCTCAACCACCTGTGTAGGTGATCTGATGTACAGTAGTTGATTTATTACCTTACTTTAGCCATTGATTTATAAGAGGTTTTTGGTGTTACTGTTTGTTTTTGTACTGAGAATTGAACCCAAGGGTATTCTACCTGCAAGCTACATCCAGACCTGTTTTGTCTTTTTTTGTTTATTTTGAAAAGGGTCTTGTTTAGTTGTTGAAGGTCTTGCTAAATTGCTCAGGCTGGCCTCGAACCTGTGATCCTCCTGTCTTCAGCCTCCCAAGGACTAGGATTACAGGCATGTGCTACAATGCCTGGCTAAGAGGAGTTTTGACAAGTGTTTGAGAGAGATGAGAGTGGAAATATAAGCAAAATGGATATAATGGGGTAATTATGGCAAAAGGTAGGAGGGCCCTTCTAAAGGACAGACAAGTGACTGGAGAACTTAGGGCACTGTGGCTGGGGAGGGGGGAGCTTTGGTGATCCCCCATTCCTATTCTCTACTCTCTGTATTCTGCATTGAATTAAGCAGAATACCCATTTGTTCCACTGGGGCAGGGGGTGTCACAATTTGCTCTTAGTCCCCTAAGTTCTCCAGTCACTTGTCTGTCTTGTTAGAAGACAGTGCCTGTTGCCAGGGCCCTCCATGGATGAGGAGGCCAAAAAAGATGCTCATGAGGCTCAAGAGAGAGATGACCTCCAAAGACTGGGAGAAGGGGCAGAGAATCCTCTAAACACAGAAATAGAGGGTGAAGCATGTTCATATTATGAGTTATGAGTTCATTGAGGTGGGAGTATTATATTTTTGTTTGTTTCATTTTGTTTTGGTTAATGATGTAGCATAATGACTAAGAGTATGGGCCCTGGAGCTGACCTGTCTGGGTTAATGGAGGCTCTTCCACCTACTATATCCATCCCCTAAAGTTACCTACATGTCCTGTGCCTCAATTTCCTTACAGTAAAATATTATCTACTAGGAGTAGACTTCCTACAGAAATGTATTCCTACAGAATACATTTTAGAGGAATGCCTGTATAAACCCTGGTCATACTTATAAAGCTTTTGGATTTTGCCGATCTGGATATAATTTGGCTTGATCCTGCCTGTAATTGAGGCACTTCCATTGGGGATAAAATGAAAGGGGAAGGTGTCAAAAATCAAGCAACCGAGATGAGTAATATTTTAATGAAATAGAGTTAAAAATAAAAAATAATGTAAAAGCCCATGATGAACAAAATAACAAAGTTTTAAACAAAGACAAGAATTTATCAGTTTACCTATTTAGATGTTCATCACAGCCATAGATCAGGTTGAAGTAGATGTTGAATGAGAAGCTATCTTTGAACAGATTTTTAAATTTTCTTTGGTAAAATCCACTAAAAAAAATATGCCTACTTGTTATAAATTTTCATTTTCTCTCTCTAACTACTTAGCCATTGCCACAAGTGTAATTTTACAATTATACACACACATATTCACATATACACATGCATATTATACAATTATGCATATGTATACAAACATATACACATGCCTGTATGCATACACATAAATAAAAATTACTATAGCACATTTTGATGGGTCTAATATTTAAAATAGAGTGCACAGATACATTTTGCCAGTTAATACCTATACACAATAAAAACTAGAAAATGCTTCTAAGAAATGAAATCATGTACATGGAATAAATAATACCATTCACCCATTCAATAAATACAGAGTAAGTACTCCATTCCAGACTCCAGATATACAAGCAAAGTTCATATAGTTCTATCTATAAAAAGTTGGCTTTCAACTTTTCTCCTCTATATAGAAAACCAAAGTATGCAAAGCAAACAACACAGATAAATTCTTAGTTGCAATGATTGAAATGAGACAGAGACCCTCTGCCAAGTTCCTTTTATTCCCCCGCCTACAACCTTAGCCACTGAAGAGACTCTACTCCAAAGGTTTGAAAAAAACATGGTAGGGACAAATGATTGTACAATAGTTACCTTAAAATGAATAACAATATTGTTTTAGAAAGAAAGGAAAAAATAGACCCACCTCAGATATATTTTGTATGAGAATATAATGTGTTTTTTTAGAAATGTCATTTGTCTATATCCCAAAGCCTAATCTTCTGTCTGGGAGTTGGGCATTGAAACAGGCTTGTGCATTCCTGTCTCTTACTGATCTCCAGTGTCAGTGAGTCCCAGCCTCTGTCCTTCCCCTGGCTAGACCATTCAGAAGTTTTGTTTGGTGTCCCTATTTATTTGGACCCTTATAGACTGCTGGGACCTGAAATAACAAAGTCATGCAAATAAATTCACTGTCTCTGTATTTATTAGCCTGTGCTCTTCTGCATAGAAATTCCATGAAGACAAGAACAGAGTTCTTGGGAGGTTTATTGAACAATTGCCATTGCATAATTGACTGAAAGCGTAAAAATCAAGAATTCCTAAACCTGCCCTTTTGCTCTCTGGAGAGAGTGGGGATGTCTATAGAATGTTTTTGCCTCTGTGGCATATTTGAGAGGTGAGACACATTAACAATGAGAGGGGTTGTAGGTCAGAATCAGTTTGCATCAGAGATGCCATTATCTGCTGATTTAGCTGCGCTGAAAACTGCTGAAAAATAATCCTTTTTGTGCCCTTGTCAGTACCTTCAGCCTAGAGTTATAGAAAATCAGCTCTACCTGAGTCAGATAATCATTACAAAATGAATTTGGCTCCTGACTCAATGGAAGTAATTGGGGGGAACATGTCTGATAGGTATGATGAAGATTCTCTTAGTTGAAGCTTTATAGTCCGCCGGAAGTTACTGAGGGCTGCTCATAACTGCGCTGGCGTCCCTTTCGGCGGCGAAGCATCCTTCAAACTGAATGTAGGTGAGCACTTAAAACATGTTTCCACCCCTCGAAGTCGGGTGTTCTCCTTTTCCTTGGCTCTGGCAAGGGGCAGAGGTGCACCCTGCCCAGGTTTCTCCTTGTAGAGTGGAAGCTGATTACCCAGCAGGCGGTGCGGCTCCAGCGGGGAAGTCAGAGTGTGCTGACTGTTCCCTGGGGAGGGACATCCTGTAAAAACACCAAGGTTGAGAACTGTCATAGACACAGCAGTAGGTGCATTTTCCTCAGAAATTAATGGAGCAAGCTGGGCAAAAATGTTTTTAAGCTACATCTTCCCTAGAGTAAGATGCAAATTCAAAGCTCTTTTGAAGCCCTGGAATGAAAGTTAAAGATAAGACTTTTTAGTTTTTTTTTTTTTTTTTTTTTCTTTTTGACATTGATAATATAGGCAACCCAAGCACAACGAATATTACGTTGAAAGTTGAAATGCCAGATAAGTGGGAGAGATGTTATTCAGGCTGGCTCAGAGTGCGGTGGCAGCTCCTTGAGCCTGTTTACCCTGGCAGCTTTTAATATACCATTCTTTGGGATTGACTGTTGACTTCTTCCTCCCATGAGTTAAGGACAAGCAATACTATCAAATTATGACTGGTGCATTTTTAGGGTGTGATAAATATATTCATCGAGGGGCTTTGACCCAGACAGTAACATCTGGTAGAAAAGTAGTAGTGGTCTTTGGAAGTTCTGTTTAGTGTTCTGCAGGGTGAGGGGGTCCAAACAGCATTACTTTTCCCTGCACAGCATGCAATAATCTTAAATTATACATCCCATTCAAGAGAGGGAAGGGTGAATTATGTGCTAAGCTTAAAAGAATGTACAGCCCATTTTGGGGAACTATTTGTTACACTTTCTTAAAGAATGTGCCCATAAATATGTTTTGAATGAGTTGGTGATGGCCACACTAAAGGGTTCTGAGCCTTCAAAATTACCTCTTCTATTCACACAGTTAAGTAGAGGAAAATCCCAATACAGAAGCCCTTCCTTTCTTGGAAGAAAATGTGTGCAGAAGGACAGACTGTAGCTGCGGATTTGGCATTCAGCTTCATTAAAGAAGTGTAGTCATCATAGCAGCTACTTTGTGTAGAGCACCTTCCAGAAACAAACGCACCCTCCTGCACCTGCACTGATCTGAAAAGCTACAGTGGTTCCCCTGGGGTGTGCCTCATTTCACCAACAGGGAAATTGTGGTTCACATAAGTTAGGTAGTTTGCCTAGGACAATACAGTAAAATTTAATTTGTTCATTTATCCATTTAACTAGTTATTCAAAGAATATTTATCAAGTTCCCATTCTGTGTCAGCTACGTTGTTCTTTCCACGCTGCATAGTTCTGTGGCTCTTGGCCAGTCGCTAAAACTTTCTATGATCCAGTTACTTCACAGAAGAACTGAGATGAGAAAATCTCCAAAATCAGGGTTTCAAATAAGCCACCATTCAAAATCCTAACTAGCTAGCTGCAATATTTATGATTCCATTATTGACTTCTCATTGACTAACTGGCATACACTTAAGGATTCATTTCTCATTTTTGTTTATTTTGCTATAGAAAGTTCAGGAGATATTACAGTTGAATTACATCAAACTTTTTGGTGTTTTCTTTTTCTAATAAGATATTTGAGTACACACACACACACACACACACACACACACACACACACACATGTATATACACTTGCATATATATAATTTTTTTACCTAAGTGATTTTTCCCATTGTCAAATATTTAAAGTCACCCAAAATATGACCAGGCTGTTTCTCTCAACTGGAGCATTTATTTTAAAATGATTAGCATTTTGACAAACCAAAAAGGTGTCAAATATTTTTATCTGGACTTGAAATCTTCAGGCACGAAATTACTGCCAGCAACAAGAACAAAAATTTGGATCCAACTAATTGGAAAGCGTCAGAGCATGAGCATGTGGCTGTGACTTATTGTCCCTAATGATGTTCTGATCATTCACATGAATTTATACATCCTGAATCATGTAGGCACTCACAATGGGAAAAACAGGAGAACACAATTTTGGTTTTATATGTTTCACTGTGGTTTAAGAGGTTTGTAAATGACTTAACCAACCTCCTATTCTTTGCAGGAAGGCAGGGTACACCGTTTAAATCATTTATGATGGAAAAACACTTGCAACTTGCTTGCGTACATGAGAAATGGACTGGATTATATTAAAAGTTATCTCCAAACATTCCATAAAAATTATAATCATATCAATTAAATGCTAGTGGCAAATATTTCAATTATCTTTAATGGGACGCAGCTTATAAATGAGCATATTGGGAGACTACTTGTACTTTATGTGTAGCCATTCTCTTCAAAAAGCAACAATTAGAGTTTTGCCCATGAAAATCAGTCCATAAAATGCAAATGTGCTACAAGCTTGGAGTTTATTTTAATATAACATTATCATACAGTTATTATAATAACCTTGCCATTTCTTCTTGAAAAAGCCTTGAAAGTAATCATTTCGAGACATAGAGCAGTATCGTCTTTCATTAAAATGTCATCTTTAAGTAGACTCAGAGTGTCTTTTGTAATTTTTCTGCTTCTCCTTGCTGTCTAAAACATCCAGCAACTTGATCAAGTGCCCACAACTGCAACATGTCATGTTGGGCACCAGCAAAGGTCACTATGCAAGTCCTGAAATTCCATGCTGTCCATTCACATTTGTAAACTACAGGTTATAATTGCTTTTGCTATTAACCTGTGCTTGTGAAACTACACCGGCCGTGATCAGTGCTTCGCTTTCATGGAAGACAGATACGTTTATTAATTCAGGGAAAGAGTATTATTTCTCTTCAACATACTTTCTTTAAATATATCAAGAGATTTAAATTTAGATATCTGAAGCTCCCACTAGATGACACATTATTAAAACATCTGCCTTTCCATAAGCCATCCTGTTCCTTGCCATTCCACATGTCCTTTTCTACTTCACCAGACAAAATTGCCCAATCTAAATTTCAGCTCAAGTGTTTGATGGTTTTCACGCTGAGCTCAAACTGTTAGTGCTTCCCTGAGAGAATAGAATTGAAACAGGATTTAATCTAAAATAACAAAATAGAATAAAGGTTTTACATATAAATAAGTAATGCCCTGCACATTCTCATGCAAGTTTATCTTTTCTAGATTTTGCACATAGTAGAGAGAAATAGCAAAGATTCTATTCTGAAAAGATTCGGAATCTGACCAGATAGCAAAGAACATTCTAAATAATAAATACTTGGTGTTGTGTGCCATCCAATTAATGCACTTAATTGAAGCCAAATTTAAAATTAAATTTAAACAGCTTTAAAAAATAACGCCTATCCTAATATTAACTTTTAATTCCGTATGGTTATTTTAAACAGTGACATTTTCAAATATCATGATAGGTAACCATTGCAAACATCTTGGGAAATGCTAATTGGAATAGTAGGTAATACCCTTCTTGGTATAAGTGTCACAAAAGGCTCAGACTTGCAACTAAGCATTCCCTTTTAGAACCCCATGCTTCAATTGACTACTACGCATCACAAAGCAAATAACATATTGCCTATACCTAGCGTGGCTTCAAAAACTGGGAGCAGGATTTTGAAAAGAAACCCTGTGTTCTTTGCCAGAGGAATTAAAACCACTTTAAAAAATTATTATAGTACCAAACTTACATGTGTCTAGCCCTCCTATCTTTCTTTCTCTTGAAAAGAAAAAAAAAAAATGTTCCTGTACTTTATTCCACTCTCCTAAATACGATTTCTTTCAGATAAAGAGCAGGGGAGAAATGCAGCTCCATATGGGAAAAATTCATAGTACTCATTTTAACATAAAATTGTGAATTTCCCTACTTTGTTGATACTGAAAAGATAAATATCTTTTGATCTGTTCATAATATACATATATTTTTTTCTTCTTATGGATAGATATTTTTAAATGTGAAAAAATATCAGGATGGAAGTTCAGTTATTTCAGTTATAACACAAGAATAATTAAAGCTGCTGTAACTTACCTCACAGGGTAAGTGTGAGGCTGAATGGTAAATGCATTGTAAAAATTTAAGCTCTGTGCCACCATTCTACTCAGAAATCACAGTGGGCAATAACACATTTTTGCATTTTGTTAACGTCACTTTGCGATCATACAAATAAAATTAATTTATAGCTAATTCAAGATTACAGGAGGGCCAGCTCTGAATTTATGTTCACAGTTATCTGACACAAAAACCTAGATCAATTACCATTAACTGAATTGCTAAGGAGCCTCCAACATTTATTTAAAATGTTTTTCCCCCCTCTGCTTACTATCCACATTAAATAAAAACACAGAAAATGTTTATCCATTCAGATTACCATGTGGAAATAGTTGGTTCTATAGAAGGTCATGAAAAGTGTGACAATGGAAGCATAAAGCTTATAATTTTATCTCAATTTGTAAACAATGGCTAAGTGTATGTTTTTCAACAAATTAGATTTAAACAATGGAAAAATATATGTCGTTCTAAAAATTGATTTAAATTGGACAAGATTAAAAATTGAGAGATAGTATCACCTTTTATTGACACTTCTTATCCATGTTTGATGTTAATCAAAATAGAATTTAGCATTCATTTCAATGATGAATTGTGAGTTGGTGGTATTATTGTAGAATAGACATCTACTATTAACAAGTTGTCTGTGTTATCTAGATGGAAACATTTTTATTTCTTTCTGCCAAAATTAACATATGTATAAAAAAGCCCCCAAAACTTTTTGGTGCAGGTTTAAAAATTAAATGAAAAAATTAAACGGACATTTTATATAGCAAGAAATATATAATTGTAATACTATATAATAAGTATGGGTGTATATTATGGATACATGGACATACACTGTATGACGATATACATAATCAGTATATATGTATATATACATATATATGCCCATAACCAGTATATATATGTATACATATGCATATATATACACACATACATATATATACTTATTTATATACTGGTTTATGGTTTTGTAGTGTATCAGGAGCATTATCCCTAGAATAAAAAGAAAAAAGAAATGAAAAAAAAAAAGAAAAGGGGGGTGAAGGAAACAATTATGATTTAAAGCTGAGAATGAAAATTCAAGGTTGGAGATTTTTCATGTCATAGTTATTTACCATAAAACTACTCGAATGGAATAAAATTACTGGAATAAAACTTCTTTTTTAACATTCTCCAAGAGATGTCAAAATTAAATAGTTAAAGCATGAACACATTAGGATTAGGCTTTAAGAATGTTAAAGAGTTTTATGAGAAAAAATAACCTAAAAAATGTAGTGTTTTTCTTTTCTTTTCCTGTGTTTGGTAAATTTTATTGCTTTTTCTAAAATGTTAAAAGTAATACAGTCTATCTACAACATACCTTATAAAACGTAAAACTTTGTACAACTACCATCACCTCCTCTTTAAGTATGTATAGGAAAAGACAGATGTGATTTTGTTTAGTGTGGATAGTAAGCAGAGAAAAAAAAAACTTTTACATAAATGTCATAGGCTCCTTCTCAATTCAGTTCATAATAATTGATCTAGGTTTTTGTGTCAGATAACTGTGAACATAAATTCAGAGCTGACCCTGCAGGAATCTTGAAATTAGCTCTACAATAATTTTATTTATATGATCAGAAAGTGATGCTAAAAAATGCAAATATGTGTTACTATCCACTGTAGTTGCTGGGTAGGACAGTGGTAGAGAGCTTAAGCACTTTCCAAATATTCTCTCTAGCGTTCAGCCTCGCATTTATCCCATGAGATGGCCAGAATCTCAGGACATCTCAGACTAGGTGAGGCATTGAGCCTCTCTAAACCGAGCCTTTTGGTGTACAAAAAAGAATTCTTCTACAATGTCCACCTCATAGTAAGTGCTCAATAAAAGCCAGCTATCTATGTTTTTATAATTTTTTTATAATTGATTTGATATTTAACTTCACGTATACTCACCCCATTTATCCTTTGTTTTGCTCTCTGTGGTTTGTTACTCATGTTTGATCAGTCTGAAAATATTTTATCTTGACTCTTTCAAGAAAGAAAGACCATATTCACATGGCTTTTACTACACTATATTGTAGTAATTGTTTTATTTCATTACTTTTTATTGTTGTTAGTCTCTTACTGTGATTAATTTATAAATGAAAAATTCACCATACATAGGTTTAGGAAAAACTACAAGGAATAGAGAAGTTGTTACTATTTGAGGTCTGAGGCATCTACCTAGGGTCTTGTGATGTAGACCCCATGCATAAGGTGGACTACTATTTTCTTACAAAAATGTATAGAAAATACACTATAGACACAGTGTTGGTAGGTCACAGTAGTATGATGTAAATTTGGAACTTTAAAATGATGCTAATTAGCAAAAAAAGGCCCTCAAGCCTACCCCAATAAAAAATGAACATCAGTGCAACTAGAAAGAATTGATTGATCATCAGCACTTAAGAAATTCAAGTTGATCACCTTCACATTGGTGGGAAAATGTATCATGGCTACTTCTAATGACATAAATGATAGCCACTCCTTTCTACATTTAGGCTGAAAACCAGTTTTACCTATTTGTTCTTTTGTTATCACTTAATTCACCAAGATAACATACCATTTGCCTTAATGTCCACACACTATAAATATCTTGCTATTCACCCCTATCGCTAAACTCATAAGGAAAATAAGGAGTAATGATTGAAAGTTACAAATGCACAAGTATAGACCGTACATTTGCTGTACAGATGTGTATGATTATTTCAGATCATGAATTCCTAAAGGTAAGGTATTGATTTGTGTTTGTATATATATGCATCTTTTTCTCTAAGACAAAAGGAATTAAACAGTTGCTTTGTTGATGACTATAGAGAAATTCTTTTCCCTTTTCATCCTCAAAAAAGGCCCGCTTACTAACACAAAAGATATTCTCACCTTTGTATTCTATGACTTCCCTGTTGTTTCTATAAGACCCATCGCATGTTTCATGACTCAATTTTGCCAGCCTTTTATTTTATTCTCTGTACAATTTTCCATTCTTTAATTGTACCTCTATCAGTTGACTAAAATCTGAAAAAGTGGACATAAAAACAAATGGAAAAAGGCCATTCACAAGTGATTCGTCTGACACAAGATATTCAAATATCTAGAGTAATGTGTGAATAATTCACCATGTATGCCAACAAAACAGAGGTTATCTCAGTTGCTAAAAAGAATTACCATTATTTTTGTGCATATTATTATCTTTCTCAGGCAAAAGTAGAAAAATTTTATAAAAATGTAAAAATGCAATCTCAAGTAGATAAGTCTGAATTTGTTCTTTCTCATAAATGTAAACATGATTTTTGAGTCTATACTCAAAGGATTTAATATCCATTGTCAAGTGAATGTTGGACAAATTTTACCAGTAGTTTCAGACTGAAATGTTCCAAACCTGCATCATTTTTACCAGTTAATATTGCTCTGGGGGAAAGTACTTTTTTAATTACTATTTTTATAGCTTAAGACTGCCCTGATACTTCTGTGTAGTGAGAGGTGTAATTTTATCATTTGTGGTCACAAATAGTATGCTCACACTATGATGCTAATTAAGAGAATTACATCAGAAAGGAAGACAGAAAAAAAGTTATAGCCATTTTATGGATTAAATCCATAGGTTTAATAAAGTAAAACTCTTTCAAAATTATCTACAGGTCTTAGAAGTAATTTTGAAAGTTTTACCAAAATATACATAAGAATTAAAAACAAAGATGTGAAATATCCTTCATGCATCACCCCTAGAGGTACATTTTTAAACGTAAGTTTAATTGCTTTTATAGATATAATTTTTCCTTAAATTTTCTTAGTCATATTTTTACTGCATGTGTAATTTCACATCTTATAGTTAATTTGGCTCTTCTTCATCCGTAGTCAAAATGCCAGGGGTAGGTAAAACAAGAACAGTATCAGCACACGCCTCAATTAAGTTATTTATCTTATAAAAATCCTTTAATCTTTTTTTCAAGGCTACATGTGGTAATTTATTACAAGTATTCCTCTATCAACAAACCTAACCTACCAAAAGATGATACATACTGAGCTTCTCCATCTCTATCCTGGTTTTTTAAATTTATTTTAGTCTATATTCTGTGCATAAAATATTTAAAGCAAAGTAAAAGGTTTACAAACTTTCAACTATTTTCAGTTTTACATGTTCTTAAATTACAGCCTTAGAGTCTCACACTTTTAGTTTCATTCTTTTTTTTTTTTTTTTTACTTTAAAAATGATCTACCCTGTGCATAGAAAGCTGCTTGTTTTATATTTCCCAGCCCTCTTGCGTGTGTGCCTGCGTGTGTGTATTTTATCCCAGCTAGTTATAACCTGATAACCTGATTTCATACTGTGCTTCAGCACAACAATACAGTCATCAAACTAAAGCAACACAGTGAGCGGTCACATTAACCATCATTTTGCTTGATCACTCGGGAGAGATTAAATTTATTCATTTTTACTATAGATAATCAAATATTAAAACATGCTAACGTAAAGGGAGGTAGAACTATTGAGCTGCGACATGCTCATTGCCAAAACAATATCTTACATGTGATGTGTAACGTTCTTTGGCAAGGTATTTGGAGGAAAATTTCATCAGGTCTTTTTTTTCTTCTCATTTGCATTTGGTTTATCTAAAGTGAAATCCATTCAATTTTATTGAACTGTAATTCTAGTAATTTACAATATTTACATGCTGCGGTTAGATTGAAATCAGTCCTTAATTCAAATTCAATCTAAATTTACTGCATAGTAATTAGGGCTTTGTAACTGACACTAGGGGCCTATTGATTTAATGAAAAACTTAACCTTACAGTAAGTGTTTAATTAGTTGCTGCAGTAGATTCTGTTCTGTCCTAAATTGTGGACTTTAGAGAATCAGGTACTAATTTAAATTACACAACTATATAAAGATCAGAACTAATTTTTTTTTTTAACATGTAGCCTAACAGATGAATTAATTTCTTCCTCTTTGAAAAGGATAAGGGAAAGAGGCGGTAATGAAAGTAATTTCCTACCCTGCCTAATTTTATGTAAGGCCGGGCCAGCTATGCTGGAAATGATTACCTATCTCTGTTAAATATTGATATAAAGAGTTATGAAAATTAAAAATCAATGAGATTTCTTTCAGGATTATTTTGTAAATGGAAAACTAAAACAATATACATATCTACTTAGAGCAGAAAGACTTTTGATACAGACAGAAAAATAAAAAATTAACTGAAATATAACTGAAGGTATTTTTTCATTAGATAATATTATTCAGCAATCCAAAGCTTCAATTTTAGCAATCATATTAATTTATTTCTAAATGAGAATTTAAAGCATAAGTTTAGATCTATAGCAGTGATTTTAAATGGCATCACCAATATTCCCCTTTGATATAAATCTAAATCAGAACAAACACTTTTAATTTTAGTCAATATTTTTCCTAATTTATTTTAAGAATTGCAAGAAAGCATTGAAATAGGACACTTTTCAAGTGAATTTTTACCTGTCTATAATCTGTCAGGTCTATAACTCATTTCTCTTAGTACACATTTGTGTTCTCGAAGCTAGAAATAGTAATGTTTCTATATAAAACTAAGAGATTAATGCCAAAGGAAAGAAGATTCCTGCTGGCACATTATTCATCACTTGTCTAATTTATATTAGATGTACTAAAGGTACAGTGAAAGAAGGGTATTTTAATTTTTTTAACCAGTATCACTTTTATTATCTATTTCTTGTGAAAAACATAGAGAATTATTTTATGGCCAAATACAAAAGATTTTAAAAGTAGAAACTTTAAATACTTTTATGTATATGCTCAAATAGTAAACTAACTGTTAAAATATTCTAAGGAGGCAATATGAATAATGCTATTATCATATGAAATTGGTGTACAGAAGTAATTAATATAGTTAATGCCTAATATCACAGTGGTGAACCAAATATTGCAATGTTGATCAACAGTGAATTTATTTTAAAATATATAAGTAATAAGTAAAGAATAAGTAACATTAAAAATCTAGTTTATAACTCAAAATGATGGAAACACCTGTTTCAAATGAACTGGTTCTTACTAAAATTAAAAATGTTTAATTCAAGGATTTCTCATTTTGGAAACATTAATTTTTACATGGGGCCATGAATGAATAATTCTATTATAAGTTCCAAAACTCCTAATATGAAGAGACATTAAGATGCTAGTCAAAAATTTGCAAGAATAAAACTAATATGTGTTTGAGGTTATCTAAGACCTGACTTTATGAAAAGATATTACAAAAATATCTTCCTTTTCTTGACAATACATTGGATTCAAACTTCACCACCTTGACAATACACCAGCTTAGGACCTCAAGCTCCCAGCACACCTCAGCATGAAGGCACTACATGCCAGGTACAGAAGGTTGAAAACCACAAGCTCGGCTCCTTTTAATGCTCGATCTGATGGATGACACACGCAGAGGCCATATTGCCCATCTCTCAGAGTGGCCTTCGCTGCCAGCACAGCTGAAATCTGGATGCTGGCCGCATTCACATTGTCAGCTTAAATACCCAGTAAGGACTCAAACTGGGAATAAGACAAAGTACCATAGCATGTTGATCCACTTCACTGGCCCCACCAATTAGCTGTGAAGAATATGGCTCATTTAGAGGTGTATATGATAATACCGAAGCATAACCAGAAATTAGATATATAAAAAAGGAGGTCATTAGCTTGCACTTGTCTTATCTTCAGCTAAATGAATCGCAGATAAAATCAAATAGAATAAGTTAAGTCTTCTTAAGCTTTGGAGCCCTTTCTTATGTACTTACATTAGATGGATCTCCATAAAGTAAGTTTATAGCACTGCTATTTACAACACCACAGTTAATGTTGTGTTACAGTTTTCATTACCAACCTCTATTTTCAGAGGTGCATAGCTTTAACATAAAAATTTGTTCTAGGTTAAAAAGAAAAGCAGCATGGTAGATTAAATCCAGAAAATAAACCTAAAGGCAATATCCCCACAATTTTCAAAGCATTAGAATTCCAAGACATTGCAAAAGTACATTGGCACCTGGAATATATTGATGATTTATAAACAGATTAAATATAGACATTTTAGTGGAAAATTAAATGTTATTTTTCTAACATATATACTCCTGATATATTTTTATTTGTGAGCATAAAACTTTAGATGTGGCCCATTATAGATAGAATTTAGGAAAACAAAGAAAATACAAAGTTTGAAATCATTTAAAATAATAATTCTAAATTATCTACAGTTTATGAATTCTGCACTTACCATATGAAAACATTATGAAGAATAAAATGGTATATAATATGTGATTTTGGAGCCGGGCGTGGTGGTGCACGCTTGTAATCCCAGCATTCGGGAGGCTGAGACCGGAGGATCCGGGTTTGAGGCCAGCCTCAGCTACCTAGTGAGGCACTCTGCAACTTAGTGAGACTCGGTTTCAAAATAAAAAGAATAAAAAATAGGGCTGGTGGTATAGCTCGGAGGTAGAATGCCCCTGAGTTCAATCCCCAGTACCGCAAAAAAAAAAAAAAATAAATAAATAATATGTGATTTTGCTCTTAAACATTTTTAATAATTAATTGGAGAATGTAAAACATTTCAACCAGAAGATGGAGGGGCTATAGTAGAACTGTAATAAAATTGTAATATATACACGTTGTTTAGATAGATTGGTAGATTGGTTGGTGATTATATTTTTTGACAATTTTTCAATACTAATGCTGGCACTATTAGGAGCATATCTGATGACTATACCTGTCCATGGTAGAATAACAAAATACCATAAACTAAGTGGTATGGAGACTCGGCTATCCCAGATCAAGACTCAGTATCTGATGAGGACCAACTTCCTGATTAACAGAAAGCACTTCCTCGATGTGTCTCCACATAGTGGAAGAGGTATGGTTGCTCTCCTGCGTCTCTTTCATCAGGGCACTAATCCTACTCATAAGGGCTTTACCTTCAAGACCTAATCGTCTCTCAAAAGTCCCCACTTTCTAATATTATGCCCTTGGAGTTCAGAATCTCAAAATATGAAAGAGGGGGAAAAAACATTCCTACCAAAACAATATCTGAAACATCTCAAGATATCTGACCCCTTAAACATCCAGAAACCATCAAATGAATGCACAGGGTCCAGAAAGTCAAATCTGGGAGACTTTCCTCAACATTGAGGTTCCTCAGTTTGTCCAGACCCCACTAGATCCAGATCCCAAATGCCCCATAAGGGTACTTATTAGCAAGAAGGATTTGTGGTGTCCAGACTTTGAAAAACACCTCTTGCTGTCTCTGAGGACGATGTGGATGTATGAAACTCCCCACTTATAGTACCCACTCCTGAGAGTCATGAAAAACCTGCAAGTGGCCTGAGCCTTCAAGGTCTTAGTAGATTGCCTCACAGAATCTGGAGGGAAGGCTGTGGAGCGAAACTAGAATTAACAGTCAGATTGCCAGGTACATTCTTGGCTTTGCCACTGAAGCACTGCTTAACTGCTTCTCTGAGATCTTTTTCCTCCAAATGGGAAAAACAATATTCACCTTGCATGGTGATTTGGGGGGACTTATAGAGGTTTTATATCCATACCACATACTGCAAATTCACTAGGTGGAAGCAATGGTGATTATTGTTACCGTATCAGCAAAATTGACGAGTACTCAAACTTTGGCAGCCAGCCTTTGTATTTTCCTTGGGTTATTTTCAAGCCTTTCCTATCTTTGACACCCCCTGAATTTCCCCCCGGGATTTTGAAGATTAGGCAGCAAAATCAAGACAAGCACCAAGGTGAACTCTTTCTCCTTTAAAGATTTATTTTGTGATTGAGCAATCAGCAGTATTTAGAAATTTGATTTTGCATTAAGTAAAAAACAAAACCCTGTAGGAAATATTTTCAATTGTATCATGATTTGGACAAATTTCTAGAACTTCCATAAACTGCTCTGGAATTTAGCCACTTAAGTGAACATTTGAAAGTAAATGATATATTAAATAATATAATGGATTAAACTGAATAGATACAAATGTACAGTAAATTGGCCCAAAGCACTGCTCTAACTATTGTTTTGTTTATTATACAGTCTTATTTATATATTGTAGTAAATTTATACATATTGCAAGAGTCATGTGAAGGGTACACAGTAGACAGCTTCTGAGCCATCAAGTCACACCATCGGTAAATTTGTTGAAACAAAATATTTGCCAAGGTAATGATAGTGGTCTCATCAGAATCCTGGCTGAGCTGCCTCTCTGGCATTCTGTCCTAGGCAAAGATCACCCAGCAGCAGAGCCTTCTTCCTATGGCTGCCAATATCGAGATCAAAATCCTCAAAGCATTGCAATAATATCCTCTTAAGAATGCTGCCAGACCCAGTGGCAAGTGACCAGAGGGGGGCCCTCGCTGGACATTGCAGGCTGCTGAGAAAGCCATCCATTCATGTGTAGGGCATCGCATTACCATTATGTAAGTGCTCCGTGTTTCTTCCAAAGGCATCCTCTGGCCTGAAAACCTCTCTGCTGCTCCATTAGCAACAATAAGTCTTAGGATGTTACTGTCTCTAGAAGAATCCTGATTGTTTCACTTCTGGGTTTCCTCTCTAGACCAAAGCTTTGCTCCACAATGACCATCAGAAAGTTCCAAAATAAACAACTGAAACAATTTCAAAAATAGCCAAAAAAAAAAAAAAGAAAACAGGATGGACTTTTTAAAGTATCTTTGTTTTGTTTTTTGTTTTTTGTTTTTGTTTTGTGTGTGTGTGTGTGTGTGTGTGTGTGTGTGTGTGTGTGTGTGTGGTACTGGGGATTGAATCCAGGGGCACTCTACCTCCAACCTATACTCCTGGCCTTTATGTTTATTTTTCTTGTTGTTGTTGTTGTGTTGTTTTTTTTTTTGAAACAGAGTCTCACTAGATTGCTGAGAGTCTCACTATATTACTGAGGCTGTCCTTGAACCTATGATCCTCCTGTCTCAGCCTCCCAAGTATTGGGATTAGAGACGTGCACCACCATGCCAGGCTTAAAGTATCTTTGTACACATACTTGTGCATGCCTGCCCTGTGTGTATATAATAGTAAAATTCAGATAAGCCTGAGACTAAAGAATTTAAATCATAAACATAAAGGATTTTTACTTTTAGTAACTTATTTATAGTCATATTCCTAGTTCAAGAACTTTGACATTTTATCTGGACTCAGTTTGAAATATCTAGAAAGCTTACTATTTAAGAAGTTATATAAGACATTTGGTTATATAAGTAGAACAGTATAACAGGAGAAACAACCTACTAACATATTTATGTGTGCAAGTGTTTGTGCCTATATATGTGTGTGTATAAATTTGGAAATACCATAAATAAAAACAGAGAGAGAGACAGAGAGAGAGAGTTCCACATATAAAAAGCTATCATCTTTTAAGATTCCCCAAATAAGAAATTTTACTTTTTAAATCCTAGCATTAAGCATACTAAAGCAAAGCTCATAGATAAGTTTATTTGCAGCTCAACATAGCACAGAATTTAGTATCTTTTTTCCACTTCTGTATTATCTGTCAGGATATACTTGTGACTCAGTAAGGATTTTGTAATATTCTAAATTATTTTAACTGAGAGTAGGTTAAATACAATTCATCATAATTTAGCAGTTCAAATTGTAGGATGCTTACATGGGGTTAAGATTATCTTTTATATTCTAATAAGCTATTTTTGTTAGCCATTTGATGAGGGAATATTCTTAATGTCTACCTGGGGATAACTCAGTACCACCAGATGGTATTTTGCCATCCACAGGTTCCACTTTGCCTGTTTTGCAAGTTTGTGACAGCCCACAGGGATGTACTGAGGCATCCATCCAGTCAATAATGTATCTGGGACAACTCGAACACTGCAAACATCTTTATGAGTTTAAGCAGTACCCCTTATTCCTGCTCTGACGAAATTGAATACAATAAGGCATGGCATTCCATTTGGAAAGAATGCACTGTTAATTGCCCTAATGTGGGGCAAGAGGACAGAATTAATTAGAGTCATTCTTACAGAGTTTTCAGAAAGAGCTGCAGAAATCTTGCTTGTTTCATATTATATCTTGAGAACAGAAAATCATTTCAGTAGGAACAGCCTGCACATTGATAAGAATTATAATAATAACAATGGTTGCTATTATTATCATCACTACCAGTCATGTTATTTTTTTTAAAATGAGAATCTATAATGGGATGTGTGCTGTGAAGAACTTTTACCCTTTGATGAGTCTCCAGAGTCTTGTGCTATGGAGCAAATAATTTTCCATCTGTCTTCAGATTTTGCGAGTCTCATGCTCTCTAGCGACTGGAAATTTTCTAGGCATCCCTCACTCCACACCACCCCCTCGAAATTACAATTTTATATTTTGTGCATTAAAGAAAAATAGCTATTTAATATATTTTAAGATTAAAATTACTTTGTGATATTTTGACTCTATTTGTGAGCTTGTTTTTTGAAATACCCTCTGAGACTTTATGACAGGAATATCAAGTATGGTCCATCTGAGAAAATTATTTCTTAAAATTTACACTAAATTTGGAACTTCTTTGTTCACTTTATCAAGAAAAAAATGGTGCTGATACAATGTAGAACAGGAAAAGTCATATTAACATCAAGTTTAAAATTTTGTTTGATTATTAACTTTAATCTTTTTATAAAATAGAAATAAAAGTTGAATTCACAATGAAAAAATGAGGAGATTATTCATCTTCGCATTATGCAGAATAACTATGAAAGCATCTTAGATAAAGTAAATGAATAGGTTGATTATTTATATAAAACACCAAAAATGAAATTTTGCTATATATATTATAGATATTTCATTATATCCTCTGTCTGCTTTTCTTACCCCAAATCTTAGAAAAAAAACTTAAGAACAAATAATAAGAAATGGGGTTCTTCAAATTCCTGGACTGTATTGAATACATATTTTAAAAAATTATGCCTGGCAAAGTAAGAAACAGGTAAAATTTCCCATTGTGTGAGATCTGTACTTTAGGATAGAGATAGCCCTGCCAATTAATCATTTTTGAAGGATGTTGAATAGTGCTAAGTAATAATTCTCTTGAAATTCATTGTTGAAAGTTCTCAGAGATGAGTGCTATTAAAGTATATTATTCTATGTATGATTCTGCTTTAAACCAGAAAAGTGGACATTAATTTGTAGTTTTCTACATTAGTAATTTATCTACTTATGTCACTCAGTTCACTTGATGCATTCTAATGGTTTGGTCTTAACAAAGAAAAGAATGAGCACCACATCCTTCATGATCCAATTATTTAGAAATCAGAAATCATTTAATAAGGGTTCCTTCATCATTTCTCCTATTCTAGAAATTGCCACTTAGAAGCAAAAGAATATTTGGTTGAATATACCTAGTCCTCCTTGGTAGTACTAGGTAAACTTTGCTGTCATTTTGTAAACATAGTTTTACTTTAATTCTATAGTAATTTGGTAATCATTAATGATCATCATTTATACTTAAAGTCTAAGCTATAGGTATATATGTGTGTGTACATGAAAGAAGGGCTATGCCATTGTTCTTAAAAAAGACCTCTTTAAGGTTTTTAGAGGTGTGATAAAATTAAACTAGCATACATTTTGAGAAAAGAAAAAATACTGCTTTTTTTCACATAATACCACTTTTTTTTAGCAAGTCTCAACAGAAAAGTCCATGGAAATCCAGTTGATCCTTTTTTACTAATAGAGATATTATGAAAATAAAATGAAACAATAACTCTAGATAATAATGACAGTTTGAAAACACAAATACAATATACGGATTGTTTTAATTATATTTTATAGTAATCTACGCTGGCAAGTTTGATTGTTTGCTTATTTTCCATTACTGTGAAAGTGTTTCTATCCAAATATTAGTAAATATTTGGGGCTGTGATAAAAATTATGATTTCTATGTGAATATTTTTGGTTTTGTTAACACATTGGACACGGATTCTATATCTGTTCTACACACTCTGCATCCCAGCTAACCAGTGTTGCAAAATATAATATGCAAACAAAATCTGGTATTATCACAGAATTTCACAACCACTTCATCTTTCTGAGTCCACTATTCTCTTACAAAGGAGAATCTGAGAGAAGTAGATTAGGTAATCTTTACTTCTACTAAAACTATATTTTTCAAAAAAGTATATTTAATGCTTCTTTGGGGGGGTTAAATATGGATAACCTATTTTTTACTCTGTGTGGTGGGTATGTACATTGGCTATATTAAACAAGAATAAATTGTGAATAATTATTTATTATTTACTGATTATTTATTAATAAATAACTACATAATGATGTGAGATTACAATACATCATTAAAAATCTATTAAAAATGATTCAACCAGGTATGGTGGAATATGTCTGTAATCCTAGTACTTGTGAGGCTGAGAAAGAAGGATTGCAGGTTTAAGGACAGCCTCAGCAAGTAGTGAGACTCTTATCAACCTAGTAAGACTGTGTTACAAAAAAATAACAATAAAAAATAGGGCCAGGGATGTAGCTGGGAGGTAGAATGCCCCTGGGGTCAATCCTCAGTAACACACACACACACACACACACACACACACACACACGCACACACACACACACACACACATGATTTAAATAGAAGAAAAGATAAGCATGAATCAGGTTATAGTGAGGAAGAAATGCCAAACTTGGAGTAGTAAAGGTGATGCATAATGAAAGATAAACAGGGAGATTTGGGTGGAAATGTGTAAGAATTCTTCTACTGAAAATAGAGCTCACACACCAAGATCTAATCAGACACAAGAGTTTTTCTCTGAAATAATTCCATTCTTTCTCATCTTTTCCTTTCCTCTGCCTCTTCATTAAAGGCTTCATCACTCCCTGTCTGAACTAGTAGACTTCCAAATTGTCATTACATAGCCATTTGATTTCTTTCAATCTGCTTCCTTCCATATCCATGTCTAGTGTCACCTTTATAAAATGCATATATCCCCCTGTTATTTCCCCTAATTAAAATTCATCTGTAGTTGCCCTTAATCTTCAACGTATTGTTGAAAGGTCTTCAGGAGCTCCTGTGTAGCACTCCAGGTGCAATATTTACAAATTAGTCCCAACTTCCATCTCTCTCCAATTTCTTAACCTCACACACTCCCCTGTTCTAACCAAACGTCTTTTCACTTTTCTTGTATGCTCAGCTCTAATAACACCCCTATATTTATTCATCCAGTCAAAATGACTTTCTGAGAATGTATTTAGTTTTAGACTTTGAATTAAAGATTTAAGAACCAGAGGATAATCTGCATAAACATAAGTCTTTTCTTCCCTGAGCTTACATTTTAGTTAATTATAAAGACAATCAAGTCTTTAGAGAAAAAGAGCTACAAGGTAGAGGAAACATGTTCTTGAAATAGAGATCCAAGAGGAAAAATTGGAGACTTCCAGAAATAAGTATTGCTACAAAGTGAAGGAGCAACTAGAATACATCAAGAATTGGAGAAAACAGCCCTTCAGGCATCAGAGATCATGTCTGCAATACTCTGGAGGGTTCAGTATTTCAGAGAAAAGATGTGTGAAGTCAAAACCCTCTAGAGAAACTTCCTTGTGTCCCCCTCTTCTGTGCCCAGGTGAGATCCCAAAACATTCTTTGTTTCTTTCCATCTTGAAGAAGGATTACTATATAAAACAATTGCTTACTTTTTCCCTAGACCTGGGGCTTCTTAAGGCAGATCCTTTGCAAACACTTAGTACCTACTAGAGAGAGAGGGTTTATTTATAAAAGATATTGAAATCTTGTCAATACTATATGATGAGGAGGCTCTATGGGTACAATTGATGTAGAATAAAAATAAAACTAGCCTTAAGGAGGCTGAGAAGGGGTGTGCCCGCATGTGCATATAAAACAAGGAAAAAGCTGAATCTGTTAAGGGATTAAGGTCAGCAATGCAGAAAGAACTTCTCATGGGAAAAATTGAGGTGCTTGAGAGAATTTTTTAATGCAAATACCTATCACACAAGAAATGTGGAACCAACCAAAGGCTAGAAAACACCCAGCAATATTTCAGATACAATGGAGGAAGGATAGGTAAAGACAAACAAAAACCACCATAAAAAATTACTCATCTAGTTGGCTTGAGGTACTTACTGTTTACTTTTAGAGATAAAATATCCCCCAAGTGAGTTCAGACTGACTACCAGCAAAGCATCAGCAAGCTGCCAGAGCAAATGACCAGAAAATGACAAAACACAGATATTAAGTCCTAGTAATTAACGAGCAGGTATTGAATATGTTTTGTGATCGCTCAGAACTGTCACAAAAATGAACATGGGGCATCAGAGAGATCTGAACAGGCTCAGGAAAAAAAAAAAAAAAAAAAAAAACCAAGAAGAATCTGAAGGCAGAGAGCAAAACAAGAGACTGGTTTGGCAGATGTAATACTACCTATGTATTTTATAGACAAAACTAAATATTTGACTCTGATTTTTGAAAGCTACTCAATACTTCCTTTCAGTGTTTACTGTGCTTGCCCACTTATGACAAGTTTCTTCATTATTCATCCATGTATTATTTTATTTTTATCTGAACATTCTATATATGTATATCAATTTAAGTGTGCTTCTTCAGAAATTTACTTACAGCCTATACACGATGAAAAATTTAGTAAAATAGATTTTAATGACAAAATAAGATGATTTTACTTCTGTTTTTTAGACCATTTCTTGCCATCAAACAAATATGCCAATCTGTAACTTTTCAACTTATGGATTTTAAGTGCTCCTTTAAAAAAAAAAAGTCATAGTATATCTGCATTCAACACATTTGTTAGCACTGATTTACAATGGAGTGTGTTTGAAAGTACATGTAATATGCACATGCCAAATGAATTCATTAAGACCAGTGTGATTACAGTGAATGTCAAATGAATTAATAATAATGGGACCTCTAAGTGTTACCATTACTTTCACAGTGTGTTACTGTTTTTATACTTATGAGCCCTGAGGATAAATGACACTCACATATTACCCTTGTATGTTAATTGTATCTTGATAATCAAAGGTTGATCTAGCAATATGTGGGCAGTAAAAATTTCTAGCCCCCTAAACACAGAGAAATTACTATTATTTATAAGTTTTATTGAATAGTGATTCAATATTTTAGATTCCAATTATAAATGGCATTTATATTATGCCTCCCACATATCCACTGAAATGCTACAGCCTTCAGATATATTTTTTATGACCAGTATTTGGAATAAAGAATTTAAGTTGTAAGAAACTTTTTCCAAGATTGTATAGTTTTCTTTATTTGAGAATAGACAGCATATTGGAGATATAGAAATACATTACACACATGTCCACATTTAATCATCATTCTAATAAATGAAAACATAAACATATACACTAATTATGACTCAATTGCTTAACTTTGGAATAATTAATGAAATTACAAATCACCCGCTTTTGTGAGCTTTGAAACATTCTCTACCAGCAGATAAACGTGTACATATTTCTCTTTCCTCCATTCTTGACCCAGCCTTTTCTTCTCATGATAGTGACATTGGAGGTATAGATGCGGAGACCTAGGGTGGATGAAAAGAAAGAGTTGAAATGAAATAAAACCCAAGTTCATTGCAGCTACAGCAATGTATAATATATATGGATTACACATTTAATCTTATTTAATACTTAAAGTAATAATGAGGCTCAGTCTATTTAGCATGGAGGAAGAAAAAATGCAGAAAAGGACTTCAAATCTTTGAGAAAAATGTCAAGAAACCAGAGAACTACCTTCTTTCATCTTGAAGCATCAGCACTAAATGCCCTTTATACTTCATTGCAGATTTATTTGCTTGCTTATTTTAATGGTCAAACTTAATGAATCTACAACCCCTCTCTTACTTTCTATTCAGTATTTTATATTTCTTGTTGCTAGCCAAGGATAGGTGCAATGAATGCTAAATTTAGTGGTAGTTACTACTTTAGAAACCGAAAGACTTACGAACTCAACATCATTTATAATGGTTTTTCCAAAAGAAAATATTTTTAGCTTTATGGAGTCAACTCACAAGCACTCTTTGCAATACAACAATTTGAAAATAAGCATTCTCCTGCCTAGACAAAATTTTTATCTGTGCCTTAAACATCACAAATGACATGCTTCTCACATTTACATGTGATATGAAACTGGTAAATCACTTAGAAGATGGCATCATCTAGATTCGAAAAGATTTACATGAACTTAAACAATGGGAATACCCTCTAACTAGAATAAGTACAGTCCGCGACCTATTTCTTCCCCCTTAAAAAACTAAGCAAATTTCAGGGGGAAATCAATATAGCTTAGCAGAAATGCCTGTAAAAATTATATTTTAGTTGATTACATATTCAGTAATATTCAATTATGTAATGAAGCCCAAAAATCCCATTTCTGTCAAAATCCCATTTCTATAGTACTTTTAAGTCTATATTCTTATTCTTTCAAGATTTGGTATTATCTCTCACATCCCAACTCCTTATTCAGGGGAAAAGTATCCTTTTGGTTATATAGGAATGGTATGAGCTGCCATGTCAATCAGTTTTCTAGGATTTATTGTATGAACTCACCTCATATTCACAATAGCCATAGATTAGACATCCAAGCATTTTTTTACATCAGCTACTATAACTATTGCCATTCCCACAAAAGTGAGGTTTAAATCTATTAGTAACTTTACATGGAGGAAATATTAAAGGATCTCCACTCATATATTTTTGAATCATATTAACAAAAGCACAGTATAAAAATCCAAGAGATGGAAATCCCTCTGTAGCCCGGGTTTGGCAGGTCAAAGGTGAAGGACTGTACTTCATTCCAAATAGCCTACCTTAAGATGGTATCCATAGATTTGCTTCTTCTAGACAAAAGGAGTGATATGTTTAAGAGGATTTTAAAAGATGCCAGATGAGGAATTGCCGAAGAAAAAAAGTGATTATGAAATTCGGTGGGAAAAATCAAAATTGTCAAAATTAAGGGGCTAATGTGTGGAAGGAAGAAAATGTAATCTGTAGCACTCTGAAGAATAGAATCACACCTAATGGGGTGTGTGGATACAGATTTTTGACTTACTCAAAGAACGGACTGCAGTATTAGAGCTGAAAATAGAATTGACTGTTTCATGAGTAGGTATCACAACTACTAATGGGATTGAAGCAGATGTTTAAACACCACCCTATCAGGAGGAGGAGGAGAGGGGGTGTTATCTAGTATTAACTAGTAAGTATTAATTAGTAAAGCATTAACTAGAGGGACAGGGATGATAGTGACTTTCTATTTTTTGGTGTTGCTCTTACTGTGACTCACAATAAGAAAGAAATTGTACATTATGAGTGTTCACACACAGAAGTATAGGAAACAAGTAAAATGGTCACAAAGTAATGTTTACCCCTATTACACATAATTCACTCATTCTATTCTAGTCTGGTTTAATACATTTCCTTTTTTAATGCTATTGCATCTCTCTAAATTGATTTTACATCCTAATAATAATAAATGACCCACAATTTGGAAAACACTGAGCTGAATAACCACTTCCAACACCATGATTCTATTGCTCTGGTGGATACAATGGTGGGAACAGACATCTCCCATGGTAGGGAGCAGATGTTCCCTGTGTGACTGATAGCCTAAGTAAATAGAGAGCAACATTACGAATTTCCTGGGACTCCTCTCACTATTTTTACTTCAATTTAAAATTTGAACTGTATTAATTTGGGATGCATTACTTGCATATATACACACACACATAACCTATTTTTAGTCAATCATGATATTCAGCAATATAGAGTCTGGTACCTAAAGAGAAAGGAGGTGGCAGAAGTTCTAAATAAGTTCTTGATAACTTCATGCAACAATTCTTATTACTCAGAAGGAAAATAGTGAGAATATGTGGTTGGTAAACACAAAGGAGGACAAATGGGTGGAAGATGATTACTGCCTATTAGCTCTTCTTATTAGAATAAGGGATGAAAGAGAATTAGAATATAAGACTTAAAATTCTACCTGTGATTTATACCTGCTGCTAACTAGTGCCTAGGTATTTGTATACTTTATTCCAATATTCACAGTGACCCTATAGGAAATACCTTAGACAACAAAAAGAAAGCTTGGTGCAGTAATGGGATATGCCCAAGACCATGTGATCAGAATTTGCCGTACTTGCTATACATTAAGAATATTATCACCTGGATATGGTGGCACACACTTGTAATTCCAGTACTTGGGAGGATGAGATGGGAGGAATGCAGATTAGAGGACAGCCTTAGCTGTGAGGCTAAGAAACTTAGTGAGGGCCTCAGAAACTTAGTGGAAACCTGTTTCAAAATTTAAAATATAGCTAGGGGTGTATCTCAGAGTTAGGACACCCTGGGTTCAATCCCCAGTGACAGACACACACACACACACACACACACACACACACACACACACACACCACACACACAAATATATTATTAAAAAGATTAGAGTTTTGGATGGTCCTTGATGTGCCTCTTTTTAAAAATTATTGAACTATAGGATACATAACTTCTCAGGTAGGAGATTTTTCAGGCAGGAGAGAGGTAGAAAGAGAAATGCTAGCAGTGATGAGTGTAGAGAGTTAGACCCACCAGGCTACTTGAACACATCTTTCCAAACACTTTCTACATTTGCTATTGCTAATTGTGAATTATGTTTCTTTTAAGAGAGACTATTTCATTTTTCCGTTGAAATTTTTGGAAAAAAATATCCACACCTTATAGGAAAAATAATTGTGCACATTTTCTAAGGCAGATATCTTTAAAAAACAAATGTGCTTCCAAGTCACGGTGTGTTTTGTGGCCATGGTTGAAAAGACTGCTAATCTGGACAGGTTGGTCTCTCTGTATCATCAATCAGATGTTCATACACTTGAGATGTTTACACTCTATAAGTTTCAGTCACTTCCATTTTGTAAATTAGATGTTTATTGTTTATTACTGAGAATAAAGGTAGAATGGAAACAGAAAGCACTCATCCTCTCTGATTTACTCAGTCTAATCAAATTTGTACTCAGCAGTATCATATGCATGTGTTATAACCTCCTTTTCTTCTTATTTGAATTTGCTTTTACGAATGATAATAGACAGCCTTCTACTCAGAAATGTATTTTTCATTCTCCCACTGAAGGTTAGGACTGAATGGCTCTGAGTATCTTCCTAGTAACTTCTGGGGGTTCTTTTAAGCTCATACCACTCTGGCCAGGTCTGAACTTTGCTTAGTCATCGGGATGTTTATTTTCAGAGATGAGCCTAAACCTGCAGGGCTGGCCTGATGACTTGGTTACAGGGATCCCTGCCCTACCTCTTGGCACCCCCTTATCTCTTGTTGGCACTTTTTACCTGGGGACTCACAGCTAATGGCCTAAATGTCCACCTGCCCATGCCTGGCTTCCCGCCCACCTCACAGAGTCACCAGCTGCCCTCCCTGAGCCAATCAAAGAAAAGAAATTATCCCAGCAGAAAATGACTTAGAAACTTGGCTGCAAGAGGCAACTTAAAGGGTTGGCACCATGTTTGGGCTTTACTGGTGGTGGCAGGTGGTGAGAGAAGGCACCTATGAAATCAGTGCTCCATCAGGAATGGAGTTAGGACACAGAGGCAGTGCAGGTGTGGGAGATGTCTCAGCCTCTCTCAAGTGAGTTTTTTTTTTCTTCCTCTCATACAGTAAGTTATTCTTTCTGTGCACAGAACCACTCATGGCCATAAATATCCTCCTAGAGAGTTGTGAGTTCCAAGGGGAGAACAGCAGAATTCAATTGGATTGATCAGAAAATCCAGTCAATGTAAAGAAGATGTGAGGGGCTAAGGATGGAGCTTAAGGGCAGAACACTTGCCAAGCGGGAGAGAGGCCCTGGGTTCAATCCCCAGCACCATAAAAAATAAATAAAAATGAAAAATAACGTGAGTCTGTGATAAGGAGCTCAATAATGGCAAGTCAAAGCCATGGAGTCTGAGAACACTGATTCCATAACCCATATACGGGTCAGCTACACGATGTTTTGGACATGAGCAAGAAGGAAAAGAAACCAGGATGAGTGGCAAGTCCCGAGGCAGGGCTCACCTATGAAAGAGTCAGCCCTCTGTATCTGCAGGTTCCATATCCATGAATAATTCAACCAACCATCAGTGGAAAATCCTCAGAACAAAAGTTGCGCTAGTACTAAACATGCACAGATTTTTTTTTTCCTTGTCATTATTCCCTAAAATGATACAGCCTAACAACTATTTACATAGCATTTACATTGTATTAAGTATTGTTAGTAATCTAGAGATGATTTAAAGTGTAGAAAGAAGGGTTATGCATAGGTTATTTGCAAGTACAAGGCATTTTACATAAGGAACTTGGGCCTCTGTGGCTTTGGGTATCCTGGAGAACAGGGCAGGTCTTGGGAACAATCTTCTGCAGATACCAAAGGACATGGCATTTAAAAGCATTCAGAGTAATAGGTCTGGGCCTGTTTCAGGTCCACAGCAATATCCAGCAGAATCCAAGATGGTGGTGTGTATCAGCCAGGATTTCAAGACATCATTGTCACTCGGAGGAAGTGACACCATGAATGTTCTGGGGACTCAGGCAATTTGAGCAAAACTTCATTTGGTAAGTAGAGCACAGGAGATTCTTAGGGCAGTTAAACTATTCTGTATAATACTATGATGGCGGACACATGCCATTATATATATTTGCATAAAGTTATTATAGTTTTTTTTTCAAAATTCATAGAATGGACAGCACTGAGATTGAGTCCTAGTACATTTTGTGGACTCTGGGTAATAATGATGTGTTAAGTTTGGTCATCCACTGTAACAAATGTACTAAGCTGGTGTAGAATAGCGATAGCTAGGAGCTTGGGGCTAGTGGAGAGCAGTATTGAGGAACTCTCTGTATTTGTTCCACTCAATGTTATAGTCTAAAAATAAAGTCTATTTAAAAATAATTTAGTTATCCACCTCCAAGAACAGGTAGTAGGGCAGAAAGCTGTATGGGACACAGTCAGGCAAGGCTCTCTTCTCAACGGGAAAGTGCAAAGTAAAGTGAGAAAAATCAAGAGGACCAGGGGACTGGCCATGCGGGTTTCCAAGGACTTGCCATAGGAACGTAGAACAAAGCTTGTGGGAATTCTCCACAGCTGCGCCTCTGTTTGTAGGTGGAGATGACACAGCTCATATCCTGGAAGAGAGCATCCCTGTAGGCCAGGATGAGCACAACGCGGCTCTTATCTCTTTGGTGGCAGAGTCTGGGTAGGTTTCCTTACTGCAGTAGGCTCAGCTTCTAAGGCTCTCCTGGTCCGAGGCCAAGAAGAGAAAGCAGGAGCATGGCTGTCAGTATCTGCTGTGGAGTGAGGTCAATTTTCACACACAGCAAAGCTTGGTTCATATAGAAGCTCTTACCAGGCCAGATGGGTGGGCAGCCTCACAGGCGTGCTGCAGTAAGGAAGGTGACTCCTGCTGCAAGTGATGAGCACGGCGCTGCCACTCTTCACACAGCAGAGGGCGTCTGTCTGCACTGGCCACAGTTAGTAGGGAAAGTACATGACCTCGGGGGTAATGACACCTAGGCCACCATTTGGTCTGGGCCACTCACTGGCCATGACTTTTCCTTCTCTGACTTTCAGTTTCTTCATTCAAATGTGAAGACATGCCTGTAATCTCAATATTTGGAAGGCTGCGACAGGAAGATTGCAGGTTCCAAGCTAGTCTCAGCAACTTAGCAAGGACCTCAGCAAGATAGTGAGACCCAGTTTCAAAATAAAAAATAAAATGGGGATGGTGGTGGTGTAGCTCAGAGATAGAATGTCCCTGGGTTCAATCCCCAGTATATATATATATATATATATATATATATATATATATATATATATATATATATATATATATGAAGGCACACTTCAGACACTCTCCCACAAATAAAAGATATATGATCATGCATAGAGTAAAATATATTGTGATAGGTATAAATTGGCTTTCTGCTTTTTCCCATCCCTATTTAGTAGATTCTAGAAGCAAACGGGTAGAATTACCCCCAGAAAGAGACCTGCAAAGATGAAAGGGATGCAAGACTATTTTAAAAATAGATCCTGTGGGAAGCACGCATCCAAGCTTTTCTTCCTTCAACAAACTCTCCTGACCCAGGGGGAGAGAGATTCCCCTCAGGCAGCAGATGGAGAGCAGCAGAGGCTAGGATTCCCCCCACCCCACCTAACCTACCTGAGCCTAACAGAAATCCAGAAAACTTTCTCTGCTCAAAATCAGCATCCCCCAAATAACGGGTCTAGAGGAATGAGGACAGAGCATCTCCTACCAGGGTGCTCAGCTGAGATATTAGCACTTAAATCCTTTCTATCCCTTCCTTTCTGAGGGCAGCAGCTACATTTTCTGCACAGCTGCTGCTCTGCTTGGAGGAGGCTGTCAGGCTCCTTAGAAACCAGCCCTTCCTTGGCTGGAAATGTCTCCAAGCACTGGAGTACACTGTTTATTTCCTATTCTTTCCTAAGTGCCAGCAGCATTTCCACTCTTCCTGCTGCTTAATCCAAGGTTTTAGTGACAAAACAGGCTCTACTTGAGCGCTGTGCCTTAATCGTTCCTTAGGTTACCTGGTTTCCACTCAAGCAGCCCTTGAGCAGGGGGTCAGAGACTGTTAACCAGACCTTTCCTCGATTCGTCCTTGTGGCCCTTCTGTCAAGTGCAGTGAGACTGGATCAGGCATTTGGAATCAAAGCAGCCCCTGGCTTGGAAATACCCAGCTTTCAGATGACCCACTACTGGTCCACAGCTGCTCCGGAGTGCAGACAGCCTCCAGAGAAATTGTGGTTCATACATGTCTCCCTACTCTTGCCTCTTCTACAAGCCCCCATCCTCCTGTTCTGTTCTCCTTTCTCCCTAACTCCTGAGCACAGTTCCCTCCCAGCAGAGTAAGAGACCACTACAGAAGAAAACATGAAACTTTGTTAGTTACATTTATTTCCTTGCTTTCTCTTTCTCTCTCTCTCTCTCTTTCTTTCTTACCTTTTTTTGTGATACTAGGGATTGAAACCAGGGGCATTCTACCTCTGACTTATACCCCCAGCCCTTTACTTTTTTAAATTTATCTTTTTTTTCTTTTTTCTTTTCTTTTTTAACAAGGTCTCACTAGATTGCTGAGGTTTCTCACTAAGTTGCTGAGGCTGGTCTCAAACTTGTGATTCTCCTATCTCAGCCTTCCAAGTACTGGGATTACAGGTGTGTGCCACCACACCCAGCTTTGAACTGCTTAGTCCTAGGAAAAAAGGAAAGGAAAGGAAAGAAGGAAGGAAAACTCTTCCTCTTATTTTAATACTCTACCTCCACTTCAATTTTCTCTTTTCCTCTACTCCACTTCTTCATTTTCATTCTTTTCCTCCTTTCCCACTGTATGGATTCTCATTGTAAGACACAGAACTCAGGATAATTCTACTAGTATTATAGTTTAACTATAATCCAGTGAGCTAAAATAGACTTTGGCAGGAAAGCTAAAAATCAAATCACTTTGGGTAAGGTATTTACATGGGAAATACACATTAAACTTTAAAAAATAAAATTTAAATATACTTACATGTTACAAAGTCAACTCACTCTTAAATCGGGTAAAGCTTGTAGTGCTCTATGTTGTACAACTGTCTCCTGTAGTTAAGAAATCAAGATAATCCCTGAAGCGCACTAAAGTATCAAGCAGTTGTATATTTTGCTAAATCATATTAATCTCTAATAACATCATAAATTTGTTTACTTAGCCCTGCCAGCCCAAGCAATGACATGCAATTGATCTTTGTCTGACAGAGCCTGAAACACTGGCTCAAGACAACACACTGATTCGACTCCGGAAAAAGCATTTGGGGTTAAACGTGCCAGGTGTGAGCCAGGCAGATGGCATAGCAGCGGTGCCTTGTGTTGTCATGCACATAATCTGATTTCTGAAATGACCTCGAGACACCAATTTGCTCTGCTCCATATCAGGTGTGCTGTGAGGAGCCCAGTCTCTAGGGACCGCTAGCACCACTTTTCAGCACTGCTCATCTGTGGGCTAATGGACAGCACTCTCATTGGAAATGGCACTGTTTGCTCTTCCAACAGGAAGAAATTGTTAAAATGCTGGTGGCTTTAGCAGGCAGCAGGTGTGGCACTGCATCCTGAGTAGATAATTGAAAAGATTTCTTTTTTAGTTGCTACTTTGGCTCCCAACAGTAAATAATACCATTCCACGTTTCTACAAATGCACAAGGATTGAGCTTAATTTTTTTTTTGGAAGAACTAACTGTTGATATCCATTTTTTTCCCCCTCCAGGAAGCTGTTTGTTATTTTCCATGTAAAACCATGAGGAAAAAAGTGAATCTGAAGTGAAATATCACAGCATTATTTTTTCTTTCAGAAAGGAATACTAACAACACAACCTTTGCATTGGTTTCTAGTGAACTTCGCACAATATCTAAGAAGACAATGAGAAACATGTCTTAGAAGAAAGGTGTCTATTTTTTATTTTACCAAGAAAATTAGAAGAACCAAAGGCTTGAACTATCTAAATTTAATGATAAAAAAGGGATTTTGCAAACTACCAGTGATTCAATTAGGAAACTCTACCAACTTTTCCAACTTTCTTTTCCATTTCAAGATAGATTTAGTATGTTTTCAGACTTTGCTTTAAAAAAAGCTATGATGAAACTTTCAGTCAAAATTACTCTCTTACATCTAAAACTAACAAATGGGGAACCTCATTTATGTGTCTAGATTTATGAGACACTAAGAATACATACTCCATTCAGTTTTCAAGCCCTTATTTAATGAGTCAAACAATTATTTCCAGTTCTGGGAGCAGAGTTATCAATGGATTGATACAATTGTTTACTTTTCAACCACTTGAGTTGATAATATAAAAACAAGATTTCATCATAAGCAGAGATTTCCCATTGTATGAGATCTTAAGATACAAGATATTAAAGACAAGTATATAAATAATGATCTAACATGAATAGTCTAATATTACTAACTGTATCAATAGGGGATACTATTTCTCATAAGAACTTTGAACTCTAACCTGCCATAAAGTTTAGAGACACTTAAGGGTAAAACATAAGTTTCCTTTCCCATGAAATCATTCTTATTTCCTAGAAAATAAAATTCAATTCTAACTATTTGACATTTTGCTTAATGGTATGTATGGTGAGGTACTGCTCTGCTCACATCTGAGATGGAAAGTTCATTGCTAGCTGCTGTATCTGAATTGGGAAATTGACACCCTAGGATATATTTAGAGGAAAAGACTAGAATCTTTAAAAATCCATGAAAAATTATCACCTGAAGAATACCTGAAGGAATTACATATTTATCATGGAGAAGTCCAGGGGTAGGGACAAGTTAGTTAGATTTTCACAGAATGTAAAACTATCAAGAGAAATACTCTAACTTCAGATCGTACCTCTGAAAGACTTCTCTATCACCAAAGACTAGGAGTCAGAAAGCAACAGTCTTTAACAAAGAATGAAATTACTAATTATTATAACAATTATAAATAATGTGTGTCACATTATACGGCGGTCTTGGTCAACCATTGCCAGAACTCCTAAAATAGCAGTATTCAACAGGATCAGAGTATAGGGGTGAGAACTTGGACCTGATCACTTTGGAGTTCCCTTCCAAAGGCTAAATTCTCTTCTTCTAGTGAATCTGTACAAACCTTTTATCTTTGTGCCCTAATATATTTAGGCATCCGTTCCTAATCCAGTGGCTCCTGGTCCCGAATTATACTTTGCCAGTATGCACTTACTGTCAACTCCTCTGCCCACAAACTTGATTCCAAAGCTGATTCCACTGAGTTATCTACACCCCATAGCCATAGAAGTATTTATTTACACAGGACTAAAGTTGGGAGGAGATGTCTCAAAAATCCACCCATCTCCAAAATCATTCAGGATGTGAATTTTCCTGAGAAAACGAAGAATGTCGTAAGCAGTGACAAGTCACACGTGTGTCATCTAAAATTACATTGCGCCAGCCAATGGCACACGATTAAATGCATCTAAATTCCCTGCCTTCCTTTTCAGAATCTGTTTACAAAATGATTCCTAAACACAGATGGAGCCTTTTCTGCCTGCACATATTAATTTGTGTTTTTATTTATGCACTTCTGATCTTTGTGACGTTTTGTCCTTTAGTTTGACACCAAGTCATTTTTTATACATGTCCTGTGGAAAGGTGGCCCTTGCCCTGCAGTCAACCTCGCAAATCCCTGCCACACACACATGCATTTTTTATTGTTCTCACATGTTGCTTAACAGCCTGCGTGATTACTGCTTTACAGCACAGCAGATGGGTTCTTGCATCGCGGTGAAACAGATGAGATGCTCAAATCGATTGTTTTATCAACAATCAGTTGCAGATAAAAATCATTTTAATGAGAGAAATTAATGGTGTTTGCAAACATGATGTTAATTAAAGAACATTGCTTAGGCGGTTTTTATTTTTTATTTTTTTGCCTCTTTTTTTTTTTTTCTGCACACAATTTTTTGTTACCCATGACATCTTTCATTATTGACTCATGCCCCAAAGAAAAGGCGATTAAAATCTGCTTTTGTTTGATGTAGCTTTTATTGAAGAAAGAAATAGATCTTTCTGAAGCTTCCTGGTGAGATGAAAGTCTAATTATCTCCACAAATGAAAGGAAAAGCTTTAATTAGGCCTGTGCTGAATCTGCGCACTGTGAATTTGTGCATTGTGATGGATGGAGCCCGCATCTCCTCCGTGACTGCTGTTGAAATAATGAAGGAAGAGGAGAGGTAGCCTGCTCCCAAGATTCAGCTGGCAGAGTGGAATTGGAGGCACACCTGGGTTGTGAGCAAGTGCCCAGAGCAGCTGCCACAGGCCATGTTTCAGTGCTGTGCATTCGGCTGTTTTACAGCCTCCCTCTGAGCTTTGATCTCTTTTCAGACAGCAGGGGTCCTAACAAATCAAGCTTTTCATGTTTCACTCAGTTTCACTCTCTTTTGCTTCACCATTCATACTCGAACTCCAAAGAGGATGGATAAAATATTGTCTTTTTCTGAAGCAATTAATGATCAGCAGCTGACGTGATTGAAGTGGGTATTATGCCTTACAAGCAGTATTTTAAGGTTGACTGGAGGGAGGATGCTAGGGAAAGAACTGAATTATTTATTTAACTTCTTCGTTGTTTACTTCACTCTTTATGATTTTACTAATCATTCACTCATTAAGACTACCTATGGATGTATACTTAGAAATGGGCTGAATGTCTACCCGGATCAGGTAGGATGGGTGACACTGCAAATTGTTTTAAACTGCCAATTGTCACATGGGAGCAAGCTAAAAATACCAGCCAGGGCTGGTTCCCTTATTTTGTCCCACTTTTGCCATGTTGAATGCAGTTTGGTCTATTTTCATGTCATGCAACTGATGCTAGGAAGGTCAAACTCCGACTCGCTTTCTCAGGGTTTGCTGTTAATCTGTTCTTTTCAGTGGATACAAAAGCACTTCTGAAATCAAGAGTGATGATGGGGCTTATGTCAAACACTTTCTTCCTTTTCTTTTCTGGCCAGAATTTAAAAAAGAAGTTAGGAAGGGGGAAATGCATAGGCAATTGGACCTCCTCCCTGTCACCCGCCCTTCTTTGGTTAGGAATTTCCTATTATCAAAGAAAGATGAAATTGTTTCAAAGGTTAAAAAATTAAATTGTCAGCTCAAACTCGGGAGAGAAAAGAAATGCACGTGGAGCATGTCAATTTCATGTACTTGAAGTGAAAGTATAAAGTGAAAGATAACTTTTGTGATCCAACAACAACAACAAAAAAATGTATCTTTTGCCAACTCTTCTTTATCTTGCAGAGGTCTAGATTGGACAGTAAAGGTGTTTGGTGAATGGGAAATGGTTGAATTAATGGAGACAGTTACCAAGGTGGGGATCTGACTATTGGGGGATGGATAATTTAAAATGAGTATATTCTTGGATAGAGGCTAATACTGTCCCAAAATGTTGAAACAGGCTTGTGGCAAAAGTACAATTCTGTTTTCATGTTGTGTTTTTTAACATTTTTGATCTTTGTTAGATCTCTTTGTAACTCTTTAGGACTCCCTCCAATACTGCTGTGTCTTGTCCCTTAAGATAATGTTTTACCACCTCTGTGTTCAGTCCCAGGGTGTGATCACCACTGTTTATAGATTTCATCCACAGAGTTGACCTTCTTGCAGGTGGTTGGCAGCCAGCAGGTGGGCCTTATTAAAGTAACAATAAGGAATCAGAATGGACAGAACAGAACTTGACAGCTGCCTTGCTCTAAATACCATACTGAAACAATGTCAGTTATGGTCAAAACAATGTCAGTTATGGTCAAAACAATGCATAGGGAAGAAGGAATTTATTTATGGAGGTGCTAAGGGTAAGGGAGAGCTAGAGAAAGTTGACACGGATTAGGGAAGAGTGGATGACATCAAACAGCACATTCAGTGGCAAGCAAGAGGCCAAAATGAGTCCTTCCTCCCAAGTGTGTATGGAAGTGTGGAAACTTGCTTTAACTCTATAATTTATTTCAGTGGAGTAGAGCATCACAGTTAGATAGTAAAATAAAACTAAAACTGAGTGCCAGAGAACAGATGCCAGCAAACCCCCTAATTAAATGCTCACTTTCCTCCTTTCAAGCTTTATCTGCGTCAACATTCAATTTCACTCTTTAGAGCTTAACACCAGCTCCTCCATATGTGAGTTCAATAGTGATATAAATGTCTTGCGTGGGTGTGTGTACCATGCGCATTACATGAAGTGGAAATAGTGACACGGTGGCATCATGGAGCTCAGGAGACACTCAAAAGTTAGACCACAGTTACTGGTGGTTGACTTTCCCAGCAGAAAATATTTTCAAATTGATTTTATTCTTCTTTTTAAAAATTGGCATGGTATTTGGCCATTTTAAGCCAAAGTCAAGACACCTTGAACAACTGGGGGAAATAATCTGCATTCAAAAAAATTAAAAAGTAGTATTTCAATATTCTGCTACTCTCTTAGAGTATCTATAACTTTTTGCTGTGTCTGTCCTAGATTCTCAAAAAATAAAAGTGTTTTGTAATAGTAGCTTTAAAATAAACACTTTTACTAAACAATGAAATAAAACCTACTAAAGCTAGATAAATTAAAATCATTTAATAATAACCATATTGAAGCCAAGTGCAGTGGTGCACGCCTATAAGCCTTGAGAGGCTAAGACAGGAGGAGGCCAAGGCCAGCTTTAGCAACTCAGCAAGACCCTCAGCAGCTTAGTAACACCCTGTTTCAAAATAAAAAGGGCCAGGAGTGTAGGTGAGAAGTAGAATGTCTCTGGGTTCAATCCCTAGTACCAACGATAATAATAAAAATAATAATCATGTTAAAAAGAAGAACGATATGCAACAGGGTTTGGTAGCAAAGCAGCATTTAAGAAAGAGAAAGACCTCCTGGAAAGTGTATTAAGCCTAATAGACATGTTTGCTCCTTGAAAGTCAGGAAAGTGGATCTCTACTTGGGAGAAATTGCTGTCTCTAAGGAAATTCACAAAATGTGTACTTTTTCTTACTGCAGAGTACAATTTTGGAGCTGATGGTTCATAGGACAAAGAAGTAGATGACTTTGGATATCCAGTGAGTTAGAAATTTCCAGGAGAGTTCTATCTAGTGATAGGACAAAAGTTCCAAGACAAAGGTTAGAATATGTCCAAGGCAAAATTTGTCTACATTCCAGTAATGCACAGACCTGTGATACATTTCGGCCCATATGCCTCTAAGAGTGTGTTGGAAGGGCACGAAGTTTCACACCCAGGTTTAAAATCCTTTGATGACCTCTTCACAAGCTTCAGGATGAAGTTCAAAGTCCCCGGCACAGTCCTCTGATGTCCACACAATCTGACCCCACTCTCACTGTCTTTATCACTCAGAACTTACCCTCATGAAGCCCATGTGCCAGACATCCAAAGCTCCTTTGGGTCCATCCTTGCATCCATCCTGCCCTACCAGTTCACCCCCTCCAGGCTGCCAGCCTGAGTCTCCTGTCCCCCTGGCTACCTCTATCTTTACTATCATGCTTAGTCTGTATTGTTGACCTCTGTTTCTCTTCTGCAACTCTCAACCATGTTCCCCTGAGGCCACACACTAGGTAAATTTTTACCGTATTCCCAAAGCAGGATGCACTGGTTTAGAGATGTCAGAAGTAGAAACAAGCCCTGCCTCCTTCTTTCCTTTAATCATAAAATGCCTTGTGAAGAAAGGTGCGGAATTGATATATCTTTTTTACATAAAGTGTATATTTATAAATTGTTATAATTTGGGCCTCATATTATCCACTGGTTTGGCTGTGGTTTCCTTTTTTTTTTTTTTTTCCTTCTAAATATGAAAGTTCACTTCTTTTTGGAAAGGCTCAATGCTTACACACATCTAAATCTGACTTGTTTGCTAACTCATTTATCACCCAGGCTCCTGTACTTCCACCTACATTGGAAGCCAGAACAGATTTCTGCTGCAGAGTATGTGAACCAGCTTATCTATTGCACTTAAAAGTATTTTTATAGGAAACAACCAAACATAAATAATAAATAGTGAAGTACATTTTACTCTTCCATCTTGGTATTAATTTGCCCTCCGGTTCCTATGTAATGCATCAGGTGTACAAGTCTAGACTCATTTAGATTAGAAATAGCCCAGAATGTGTATAAGACACATATTTATCATCTTGATTTATTAAGGAGCAGCTGTATAATGATACTAATTAAGTGTCTATGCTTTCTTTTTGAGACTGTAATTGTTTTTGGAAAAAGCAGGAATGTAAGGAAACAAACAGGCAAGGGTATTTGAATACATTAAATTTCTATTATACAGACAACTTCTATATTTCCTGCATTAAAGGAGGACATTTCCATGCTTACATAAAGTTATTTAGAAAAGTTGTATAAAACATATTTTTTGTGATATTTCTATGGTGTTTGGGGTCATTTAGCCTTCAACTTGTGAGCATCTTCGATTTGCTAAAATCTAGGCTGGGTTTGGAGGGCTGACATTGCCAAGTGCCCAGTCATTTATAATTTTTTAAAAATTTAAGTGTGAGGGAGATATAAGCATCCTATCATCTTTTTTAAGTATTGCAAATATTATTTCTTATTGTAAAAAAGAAGTTCTATAAAAATTATATATTTTATCTTTATCAGCTAGAAGCAAAAAAAAAAAAAAAACTAGAACTAAGTCAAAATTTCTTTAAAAACTTAACCAGAAGCCCTCAGAGTCTGACTGGCTCTTCATTAATGCTGCTGCTAGAAATCTCAGAAAGTAAATGAGAAGGAAATGCTAAATATTTGAGGTGGTAGATAAGATGACTACCCTTAATTGATCATTATATCTGGTATACATGTATTGAAATATCACACTGCAGACCCCTGCATATAAACAGTAAAGATGATTCCTTTAGATTATTTGTAATAATAAATATATCAATAAAATGAATGAAATATGATAAGGGAGTATTTAGTTGGAAAGCTATGCTCTAATAAAGGATAAAAAATAATCTTAAATAATTGCTTCCACACTATATGCAAAATCAAACATAAAAAATTTGAGCTGTTTATTTAAAAGAAAACCTTCATATGAGTATAAAATAGCAAAGCTTTATTTATTGCATCTTATCCTATCTCTTGCTTTCTTGTCCTTTTAATTATTCCTATTTAAGGTTTAGACTGTTTAAACATAGCCTATATACAACAACCTACAGAACCACCTCTTGAGGTAGACTGGCTCTTGGTGAAGGAGTAAATCACATCATAGCATTAAACAAGTTTTCCTTTTTTAAAATGAAAATTACATTTATTTTAACTAATATATAAAAACATAAAATAAACAATTCATGGGGTAATGTGTGATGTTTTTCTTTCCTTTTATAAAGGCAAAGCTTACCAAAATTGTCCCCATCAACTAGAAGACTTATATTTTAAAATGAAATAAATATCACAAGTGTACCAGCAGTCATACTTTCAATCCATAGTAACTAACAGGTCCTTCAATTATAATATGAAATAAGAAATTAAAATTTGGAAAAGAGTAAATCCTCCTAATTCCTCAAAAACTTAACCTTGAAAACAGGTGTTGCACTCTCATTTTTAACTCAGGCCATTTCTACTGTAGTGGCATATGTTACTGTGAGGATGTAAGATTTATAATTCCATGTTTAAAATTATAGCAGTGGTAAAATTCTTTTAAAAAATGTAATGCTTTGGTTCGCCAACTTGCTCTGCACCACCTTATTAACATCATATTGAAAATTTCAGGTGTAGAGGAAAGGTTGTCACATGTGCAGAATATTTAACCCCTTTCCTAACGCAGTCTAGTCTGTATCTTTTGCTATAAATTTTCTTGTTGAAAAATAGTGAAATAAAATTAGCAACAAATGGTTATATTTTCCCCTGAATTCAAAAAATGAAGACAGATTTTGCATTTATGGAATACTAATATATTAGATTTCTTACTTGACTTTGTAAACATTTGAGAAAAGGCAATTTTTAAAATTATACAAAATGTGATACTCCTAGCCAGCAATAACCCTTGTGGAGGAAGCATCTGTAGGTGTTTTGGGAGTGAGGAGGGGAAGTCTGCCCAAATCTGCTCCCTCTGGGGTATCAGTCATGACTGCCATTGGTAAATAGAGAATCCTCAGTCCTGTAACTATGTATACCAAAATCTAAGAAAGAAACAGAACAGTCTGCTTAGAGAGGCTAAGCCTACATTTCAGAGTATGAATAAAGGTGATTTATGAGTGCAAGCCTGAGGCATGGTAGTTACTAGGGAGAGTTGAACAGTGCAGTGAAGAAAATTCCCAAGCACACAGTAGGTATTTCCCATACATGATGGCTCCACTTTGAAACAGACCTGTGAGACAGGTCTTGGTTATCCCCATTTTATAGATCAGATAACTGAGGCCAAGAGAAGCTATGTGAATCTCCTAAGGACACACACCATTAATACTGGCAGAAACAGGGATCAAGTCTAAGTCAGCTTTTGGTTAAAACTAACACTAATTATATGACACTTTTATAAGCATAACCACACACAAAGAGCCTTGTATTATACACAGTGGTGCTCCAAAATGAAATACCATTTCTCTTAATAAAAAATGACCAGATTTTTTTTTTTTTAAGCAAAAAGTGATTGAGGAATTGCACCTGTTCTCTTCTGGTCTATAGTTTTCTTCCTGGGTTCAACCTTTTCTGCCATCTCTTACTGTTGCTTACTATGTCTGCCATTTCTCTTGGCTCTGGTCATAGCAAGTGGGTTGGAATGGGCTGGAATGGTCCTTTCTTATGTTAAAGCTTATAACACTCACTGCAGGTCTTTGTTCACCTTCGCTCAGTGCCTACATTTTCATCTAGAAGTTCCTAAAACTGAATTTCTGGGACCCTTCTCCAACAGGAATTGAAAAGACCTGCCACTAATAACCCAGGAAAGACTTCTCTTTGGCTGTCTCTTTTTCTGTTTCCTGCTTTCTGCATATGCTTTCTGCCCCATTATCCAACTCCCCCAGAAATGATGAAAAAAGGGTTAATGAATGCACCAATAAAAGTATAAAAAATTAAAATGAAATTTAAAAAATAAAAAAATATTCTAAAATGCATTTTCTAAGTAGGAAAGTAACTCCTCAATTGTGGTTGGGGGTTAAAAAAAAAATTTCTGTCTCACTCTTTAAGATATGCAAGTCACAATACTTTTCCCGTAACACTGTAATATACCCCTTTCCTGCTCCAACATGATGGGCTTGCTGTGGCCATTCCCTTCTCACTGTTTGTCTCCATATACCAGGATGAGAAATAGTTCTGAAACTTGTAAAGAGGTAAAGGTCAAGGGAATTGTGCTATAGTCAATTCCCCTTCTCTTTCTCCACACTATTGAAGCCGCTCACTCACCAGCACTAATTCTTGCAGCTCTTATGGCTCGTAATTCTGAAAGTTGGTCAATGCCAGGGCATCTTAAGGTTAATCAGGATAAAGACAGAGCATCTGCCAGGCACTTTGAACCTGGAGGGTCACAGTTTTTAGCCTAGAGAAAACCTGTGTGTTCTTGGATGTTGAGGTCACGCCAAACCCTTCTTCAGAAAAATCTCTCATCTCTCCAACTGTCTCTGACTGTGTCCATCCTTTCCAGGGTTCTTGTGTCCATGATGCTCTTGTAAGAAGAGCCAGGTGGGGGTGAGGAGAGTGAGGTGCTCATCCCAGACACAAAGTTTAATGGGCACCAAAAAAAGTTGATAATAAAAATAAATGATATATTAAAAATCAAAATGAATACAAAAATCCATGATAAACAAAATACTGCAATTTTATATAAACACAGCATCAATATTACTGATTTTTCTCTTTTGCCTCAGTTTGCAAAGGGCTTTAGCACTGTAATGCCTGAGACCAAAGCAAACCCAAGTCCCATCCTATGTGGGATCGAGGACATAAACTGAACAGCTAGTTGCTTAGTCCCAGTTCCCTAAATAATAATAGTGACATACATTGACCTCTTAGTAATGTGTCAGGTTATATTTTGCCCATTGCATATGTATTATTTCATTTAAAACCTTCAAGTGGTTAGTACTGTTATTTCTATTTTATAGATATGGAATCTAAGGCACAGATCCACTTATTAAGTAACAGCATAAGGATTCAAATCTCTGCGGTCTGACTCTAGAATTGCCACAATCAACCACTACCCTCTTTGCACTGATCCTCATTTAGTCATTTTTAATGTTCCTTTAAAATCCTGGACTCACCAGGCATTGTGGTGCACACCTGTAATCCCAGTACTTGGGAGGCCAAGACAAGAGGATCACAGGTTTGAGGCCACCTTCAGCAACATAATGAGATCCTCATCAATCTAGCGAGACCCTGTTTCAAAAATAAAAAGGAATGGGGGTGTAGCTCAGATGTAGAATGTCTCCCTGACTTCAATCTCTAGTAACAACAACAATAGCGATAACTGTACAAAAATCCTGGGCTCAACTCTGGTTTGTCCACTCCAAGATATTCATTTATATTTGCTATTATCTAACTGTGTAAGTGAATGGAAATGGGGGAACTAGAAAACTGAAAAAAAAAATATATCCCTTGGGGTCAATGAGAGCTAGAGAGGAGGAAAAAATTGTTCTAGAAGCAGATGATTAGGCCACTTTGACTCATGACACATCTTTTTTTTTTTTTAATAAGGAATTCACATTATCTTACTGAATTTCCAGCCCCTAGAATAATACATGCAATCCTATTTCTGAATCATTAATCTTTTCTAAAGTCAAATAACATTCTGTCGGGGAAGGAGATGCCCCTAGAGTATAGAGAATAAGTTCCCATACATGTATATACATACATATATACATATATATATATATATATATATATATATATATATATATATATGGGGGGGGCACACAGAGATTTTGTTAAGCACAAAAAGGAAGCACAAGGTTAACACTAGCTCCACAGAGCCAGGCTGCATCTCTGCAAAGTGCTTTTGTTACCCATTATTACAAATTGCTACAGGACTTTGGATATTAACAAAAAGATCTCTTTGCAGGCACATATCTATTGTAGGGTCTATTCCCCTGGTACATTCCAATTGTATTACAATTGGTTTGTTCATTTATTTTCCAATAACCAGAATGCTTTTTCCACTTCACAACTATTTCATAATAGTGCTGATGCTCGAACCATCGGGGAAAACCTGAATGGTTCACATACGCTATCCTGTGTACTAAATTTTCTCCCACATGAGGCTTTGCAAGTGATAATAGAATAATTCTCCGCTTTTATCAGACATGCCCTTTCACTTTGAGTTGTTGCAGTTTGAATAATATTTTGGTGTGTATTTCAGTTTTCACCTAAGGCGCAAGTGCTGAATATTTTGCAGGGTTTTAATTAAGCCCTTTCTAGCACGCTCAGGTGCACTCATTCAAAGCTATCCATCACATCCAAGCACATCAGGAGGAGGGTTTAACATGTGTTGAGTAGTAATCTTGTTGTATTTGTGTTCATCTGTTCATCAAGGGGAAAAAAATATAGTCAATTTAAAGCAACATGGGAGTGGCAATCCTTGTCTTTAAGGCAACTGTTGTATAATTGACCTCCTTTAGCATTTAATTTCTCAAGCCTCTAGGAAGCTTAGTTTTGAACATCAAAGGGGTACCTGTGGAAGAAACTGTTCCAGACTGGTGAGTAAACAAATTAGAGTTAATAGGGTCATTAGCTTTTGTGGTAAAAATTTAGACTGGGTATTCCTCACTAACAGATATGCAGACAGTCAGTATGTGGGTTGTTTTTTTGTTTTGTTTAACCTTTCAAAATATAATTAGACCTAGAATTTGATAAAATGGTATGTATTCTTTGTTTAATGGTACTTCTTAAGTTATATCAGTGCTGGGTTTTTAAAATGTTAGCGTTTATGAAAATACCTTCCTAGTCATGTATGATCCATGGTGATAAATACATTTCTGTATGTCCATGAAAGTACAGAACTCTGGGACTCTAGTCACAGTTACAGAGTGAGAATCATACTTTGACATCCAGGGTGCCTACGATGTAGTAAAGTGCCTGGGTTCTAATTGCCCACAGCAAAATATCGACAGTGATCTGTTTAAACACATTAAGTAATTCATGAAGATGCAAGATTGGGGAGAGGGTAGTTAATAAAAGTGTTTGTTTTGAATTAAATCTCAATGCTGGCAGAGAGAGAGAGAGAGAGAGAGAGAGAGAGAGAGAGAGAGAGAGAGAGAGAGAGGTGTTTAATAAAGAAGAAAAGCAAATATTTGCTAGCTTTGACAAAGGAGACTTGCAGTAGCTATTTAGACTGGAAATCTGCAACTGGGCAAGCACATCTAGTGAAAACTTATTGTACCAGCAGGAGACAGGAAGTGAGAACAACAATGAAAGCCAAAGCAAAAAAATAAAGGAAAGACAGAGTGAGGCAGAGATGATATGGTGCTCTTCTCTCTAACATATATGTTTGAAAGCCATGTTATAACTTAATTAAGAATGAAACCTTAAAAATGTATATTTGCTCATTTCTTTCTGATAATATATCTAGTTCAAGTGCTGTTATAGCTTTTCTTATAATTGGTACAAATCAGTTTTACACTAAATTTAGTCTCCTTTATTTTTTGTTTATCTTTTGTTATCCACCAAAAAGTTTAATTTCCTACTACTGTTTGTATCAAAACAAAACACACATATAAATTTAAAAATAAAAATGTTTTAAGCCGAGCATAGTGGTGCACACTTGTAATCCTAGTACTTGGGAGGCTGAGACAAGAGGATTGCAGATTCATGGCCAGTCTCAATAATTTAGTGAGGTCCTTTCTAACTTAGTGAGAACTTGTTTAAAAATTAAAAAAAAAAAAAATAATAAGGATTGGGCTCAATCCTTACTGCCACAAAAATAAAAATAAAATAAATTATAATTATGATTCTTTTAAGTTTTGGGACTTAATAATAATGACTTAAATAAATTGTTCAGGTGGTGATATTTAGTAATCTTATGCTTATAAGTGATTATGCCACATTTTTAAATTCAGTGCCATTTTTAGCCTTTTAGCCATTTTTGTAATTATGGAAATTTAAAAATATTACTTTTAAAGTAATATATTAATAATTGGTTTTGACTTTTTTTTTCTTTTTGGCTGAGAAGAAGACATTACCTGTTGAATTTCCTCTGCCAGTGCCTTTAAAACATAAAACTTAAAAAAATTAAAATTAAATTAAATAAATAGAAATATCACAATAAGCAAAGGCCATTGAGAGCAAACTTCAGAGAATAAAGTTTAGCACAGCCTGTAGGAGTCAAAAGCAGAGCATGCCCACGTGAGTCTCTCAGCACATGGAAGCTTTAGGATCGCTCAGGTCAGAATTTCTGTCTTATTTCCCAATATTTGTAGCAATAAATACCCACATGGAACGCAGGCCCAGGAGGATGCCTGGTTACTGACGTTCATTCTGGGGTCCAGGTCAGCAAATGAAGCATTAAGCTTGTCTACAATATGATGGTAAAACCCCAAATCCTGTACTCTTTTCAAGCTTTGCGGTCCTTAGAGAGATAAACTCCGAGGAACCATAAAGGCCTTAAATTTACCACTTGTGAACAGCCTTATCATTCGCTATGGTTCTGACACACCACTTCTGCACAATGCAGCAACAACTTGCGTTGCACAGTGCTGTGCTGTGCTGTGCTGGCAGAAGGGAGAAATGCTGATGCGCTTCCTCTGGCTGGATTTACGGCCTGGATTTTAGTATATTTCTGCCAGGGAGATACTGCTGTCAGTCCTTCACCTTTGCAACTGTCAGGGTGTCTATGTCTGTGTATTATAAGCTAAGAAAATGAAGAAGATGTGAGAAACAAAGAAACATTTTTGTAAGAGAATGAAACAACTATGCAAAACTGTAATGCAAAATAAAACAAAAAGCTATAGTTTTTATAAGAAAACCAAAGGGGAATTGATTAAACAGCTTTGCTTAAGAAAGCAGTTAGACTTTCAAGAAATAAAATAGCAGAGGTTAAAAATAGACCCTGAATGACAAAGAAAACTTTGTATTTTACCAGATGGAGATTTCTCTTTCAATATTCATTTAATGAAAATTATTACATGGATAATATTGAGCACTGAAGGCACCCTTCAGTATAAACTTTCGTCAGCCCAGGTTGAACACTAAACAAAATCACAACCCCAGAAGTTTCAAGCATCTGCATGTTTTACCTGAATTAATCATGTGGCATAAATTAAAAGTAAATCATCAATCATCATTAATTATCTGTTCAACTGATGTCTGCACTTTCTTACACTTTAATCTTCATTAGCATGTAGGAAAGAGAAAATCCCAGAGGGCTTGCCACATGTGTTTCTGTGTTGTGGGTCTGTCTCTGCAGAACTCTCAGACACTCAGAAACCCAGCTCTCCTCAATGCGAAGCTGATACCACCAGGGCGTTTTCTCTGAATACTTCAGATTAAATCAAAAGGCTCAATTTGAGCAGCCTTGGGCCAAAGCAAGATTCAGCTCTTTACATCTGAGCCCTGGCTCTCCAATCGCCCGAGCACCTTCTACAGCACTTGAACCATGTCCCCTAAGCCCAGTGCCGATTGCATCCGTGCATCCCTGAGGAGCACAACAGCTTCTTCATTCCAGATGTGGCTCTCTTACTCTTTGTTATGAGCTGTTCTGAGCAAAAAATAACTCTTAAGAATGCCGTTAGCTCTTTTTTTTTTTTTTTTTTTTTTTTTTTAGTTCCTGTTAAATATATAAGCTTTGTAAGTGCTGTCTGGTGTATAAAAAGGGCTTATAGTTAGGGTTACTTTAAATAGCTTACTTGTAAAGGGAAAGGTAAAATGTGAAGCTATTTTAATACAACATGTAATGAATGACAAATTTTAACAGAAGTTTCCTATTTTGCTTTGTATTATTTCTTCTACTGAAGGGTATAAACTGGCTTGGCATGTGTAATTGTAACTCGAAGGAAAAAAGATTGTGTGTTGGATACAGGGATGTCCTTACATGTTGGAACCAATTTGACACAGACTGTCCTTGGGACTGAGTTAGTCTCTAACTGTAAACTTAATGCTACGCTCTCCCTTCCTTAGCACTTGACTGTTTCACTTGCAGTTTTCTCTTCTTTCCAGACATTACCAAGAATGTGTGAAATAGTTCACTCCATCTTCATCTGATGAAATAATTGAAGAGGTAATGTGGGGAGAACATGTTGCTCAGGCTAGGTGCTATGTATAGAGAAAATATATCATTATACTTAAAATATCACTATATCATCATTGACATGATTTCACTCCAATGAGAAGGTCTTGCAAAAATTATACCAGTACTCTTTAAAACTGAAGACATTTTGTGCTTGTACACACAGCCAAAGAACAAGATTACTTTTATTATCTGTTCTTAAGCTTTAAAATGTTCCGACATGATTAGAATAATCTTATGAAAATTATTCTGTGGCACCCTGATTAGTTGAGCTAATCTTCCAGAAAGAGCCTCCAACCCTTTCTCTAAACATCTTCCTTTAAAAAATGGTAATGATGAGAAAAAAACTGTTGCCGTATGTCTTTCATTAATGACAGAAATGAAAGGACTCAATATTTCTTGTAGCACTGACCTGATACTAGAAAACTAGGGAATTTGATAGGCAGAGATAGATAAACAGATCTGGGATCCATTCTTCTGTCTGGCTCATGGATGTCTCAGGTTATGGGGAAGCAGTAGCAGTTTCTAAAACCATCTTTCAGGGGCAAAATGAAGACTGAAGTGAGGGATAGGGAGCAACAGGCAAGTGAAAGGACTGGAAATAAGAACCAGCTCTGAGCTGGCTGTTAAGTGCTCAGTGGCCATTAAACCTCCATGCTTAGAAAACGGAGTTGCACCTTAGCTTCTTCAATTAAATCTGGAACTCGATTTACCTGTCCCCAAATGTCCTTGGCTTGCCACTTCTGCAGCAAATTGATATACTGGCATATAAATGCATTCCTTAAAGCATGCTTTAACTGAGAGGAGAGTATGATGTTCTTCTCCCAGGGATCAGACATCTTCAGACAGGTCCCGGTGCACCACAAAGTGGTTTTAACCTTCAAAAGTAGCAGTGTCCTTTGGTGTACTTAGAGCAAAGCTACATAGAATACCATCCTACAGGATTTGAACAGTGGCATGCAGGAGCGCAATCAGCTCTGACGGGCTTTCATTTGACAAAAAAGGAAACGGAAACAAGTCTTTGTTGGTTTCCTTTTTTTTTTTTTTTTTTAAGAAACAAAAGGCCATTCAATTCTCTTTTCCCTTTTTCCTCTCCATATTACTCTCCCAGAATTCTCCATGGTTTGCTGCTGCAGAAGACAAAAGTTGCTAGCTCCTTTATAATCTACACAACACTAACCTTCTTAAAATCATGCAAATTTTTCTTTATAAAGAAAAACGTGGGGGAATAGTACATACAGTGACTTCCAAGGATTTACTGGTTTAGGAGTGTGATTTTTTTTTTTTACTTCTGCTGTTCAAATATGAATGTAGATGGAACAGTGACTCACCAATTTATTACCAGACAAGTAGAAAAATATGTCAAATAAATTGGTGGCTCATTTCTTAATAGATTTATTAGGATATCCAAAACTTCCATTCCTGGCAAATCTCTTTAGCAAATACATATGCTACTGGAATTGAGAGGAAAGGTTTAAATGGGGCAAAATTAAACTCAGCATTCCTTTATTCCTCTGGGTTGGAAACATGGGTCTTGATTTAGCTATGAATATAAGGGACTATTTGATTAATCAGTTCCTAGCAGGTTTTATGCATTAAATTTACTTTTACAAAATCCAAAAGTTATTCTTATCCATATCTCTCGGTTTGACTGATTAATTATCTATGGTTCTCCAGCACATACCATGATCACAGTAATGTTCTTTGGAGATATAATCATCAAAGAGCATCCCTTGGTTAGTGTGGTACATGAGAAGGGCATAAATAATGAAACAGAACAGGGGCCATTAATTCGTTCTGTTTTGTTTTCAGTGCTTGAAGCTTGGTTTACTAGGTAGGGGGTAAAGAGGAGACGGGAAGTGAGGGGGAGCAGAAGAGAGGCTGTGTATCAGAATTTTGCACTGTTCTTTTCAGCCAGTCCTTCTCTTTAGTCCAGGCTCATGGACACCCTGGCAAGTCTTGAGGGCTTTGAAGTTTTCATCTGGCCTTGCCAAACTTTGGGTATTCCAGAGGCATGTGGTTCTCATTGGGAGCTAAATATGTGTTTCCCCAACATCAAATGATTAGAAGAAATCACTTGCCTATGACTTCTAGGTTCCGCATGCTTCTTAAACTGTTTGTTTTAAATAGGATATCCAAAGTTTGGCACGTTATTACTCATTAAGAATGCAGAAGGAAAAAGGGCAAAAAAACAAAGCTTTCCAAACATTTCTGCCCCTGACTCTTGATGAGGTTCAATGTTGCTACCAACTTGTGATTAATTACCAAGGTTCATTCAGCAGACCTCTGTTGTGTAGCAGTCTTCCCAATGTTATGTAACATCCATGTCATTTTCTTGACATGTCAAGAAATTCTGGCAGTTTGATCTATTGTAATATCCCTTTGACTATTTACCTTTTCTCCTTGTATTTTCATTTTCCTGTGACTTCAGTGTTTCCATAGTAAGGCAGTTTAGAATGCAGCTGTGTCTGACCAGCTGATTGAATACTGATCTCCTTGCTCAAAGGCAGTAGTCCGGCCCTGGCCTGGCAGGTCTTTTTACCACATACTAATGGGAGCAGCTGGGTTAGTGCCCTCAGGCAGAACTAAGGCCTGCACAGCACCACTCCTCACATCTCCCTGTGGGTAATTAAGTGGTGTGGTGCTTCAGCCTGCTAAGGAAATGTCAGCCCTAAGCCTGGGTTGATTTTTTTTTTCTTCCTCCCCCCTCCCCTAGCAGAAGAGAGAAGAGCACAATAGGTCTTGACCAAATAATATAAATACAGGACATTTGGGAGAGATGTGTTTTCTAGAACCTCTGTATTCAGCTTTCTCAAATCGTTCTAAGTGAAAACAATCAATAGCAACATGACTCTAGCAAGTCCAAGGAAACAAATATCCAAGCATGCCATGCTTCACCATTGCTTCCTTTGGCAAGATCTCCAATTTAAATGACTGGCCCATTTCCCTGGTTGAAGGAAATCATTCTCTCAACCTTTTGAGAAAGCAAATACTGTGGAATTTGATTATTGTTGCTTTATAATTTTTTAAACAACTTAAAAACAATGGAAAAAAAGGAGAAACCAATTTTTAAGAAACCAGAAAATGGGCAAGTCAGTAATAAAGACTTTAAAGGGTAGAAAATGTAAAAATCTACCAGCTATGGAGTCTTTGGCCCAGCCAAATCCAGATTTGACAGGTAAAGCAGCATGTTTTTTTTTTTTCTTCAGGTGTAAATTCCACTTCACTTTACTTGCTTGACTTGTAACCAGAAGACTGGGGAGTTTTACAGTGTAATTCAAAAGGAAAGCTCAGTGGGGCATGTTAGCACGAACCTGTAATCCTAGTACTTGGGAGGCTGAAACAGGAGGATTGCAGATTCAAGGTTAGACTCAGCAACTCAGCGAGGTCCTCAGTAACTTAGTGATACCCTGTTTCAAAATAAAAAAAAAATAATAATAATAATAAAATAGGGATGGGGGTTATAACTTGGTAGTAAACACTCCTAGGTTTAATCCCCAGTTAACCCCCCCTCAAAAAAAAGTAAAGCTCAGCCAAATAGGAGAGTAAGTTTTGTCTCATTGCTGTTTGTGAAGGGCGTGTCTAATCTATCCATCCGAATACTGCATAGTGAGTACATACATTGGTCCTTTACTTCACTTTACTTGCTTGACTTGTAACCAGAAGACAAGGGAGTTTTACAGTGTGATTCAAAAGGAAAGCTCAATGGGGCATGTTAGCACAAACCTGTAATCCTAGTACTTGGGAGGCTGAAACAGGAGGATTGCAGATTCAAGGCTAGACTCAGCAACTCAGCGAGGTCCTCAGCAACTTAGTGATACCCTGTTTCAAAATAAAACTCTCTCTCTCAGTGGTGTTGCTCTGAGGGTGTTGAAGATGTAGTGATGCTGAGGGTAGTGATGATGGTGTGATGGTGTGGTAGTGATTAGTGATGGTGGTATTGGGAAAGGGGGTGGTAGCAATGGTGATGGTCACAGCTTTGGTGGTAGTAGTGGTCTTTTGTAATTGAGACCTCATGATTGAAATATTAGGAGGAATTGAGTAAATATTATAGAAGGAGCTGTTTATAAGTTTAATATCATTTAATTTTTATTTCAATTGTCCTTGAAGATTCTCTCCAAATGCATTTTCTCTCCAGTGCTGTTATGTCTCCATCTCTAAGTCAGCCTCTCTCTCTCTCTCTCTCTCTCTCTCTCTCTCTCTCTCTCTCATTCGCTCGCTCGCTGGGTCAATTTGTCTATCACTTCTCTTTCTAGTAGTAGTAAAAATATATTAACATCTCGAGTTTGGTTCTGAAACAAATTCTGGAATTAAGTTCACAGCCAAGTGCTACCTTTGTGGGACTCCAGAAAGTAATCCTTACTCCTCCTTGCACAGTGACTTAGCCCAGGGCTTCCCACAGCAACCCTGTTGTAACTCACTGGCCTGGTCCCATCCTCAATCAGTGTTCTGTGTTTGCAGGAAGAGCTCAGCTTCTGGATCAACAGTTGTTAAAAGTTCAATATATAGGATTTTTTTGTGTGTGAATTTTTCTGATTTGTGGTTGGGAAATATAAAATGTAGTTTTACAAATGAATAATTTTTGAATGTTAGAGAAAACCATTTTTTTAATGATTGTGTAAATGGGTTCCCACTAAAACATTCCATCTGTCTGAAGATATACGGGGCTAAAATGTTGACATATCTAGTAGCAAGATTTGGGTTTTTTTAATTATAAAGTATAACACTGAGAATTTAAAAATATATAAATATATGCATGTATATACATATTCAGAAGAAAATAATAATACATTCCCAAGTCTCCCATATAATTTTGCATTGTGGTACATTGCTTGCAGTTTTTCTTGAATGTACAATATGTACATAAACTTGCCAGTTTATTCTATGAAGGAGTTTGTAAGTAACATTTCTTTTTATTTAAACATATCATTAAGTACTTCTGAGTTGTCAAATGTCCTTCAAAACTATTTTAGTAGCTGAATACTATATGGTGTGGATATACCAAAAGATACTGAAAAAATGCTTATTTTTTGTGCAGAGAGTTAAAATGGAGACCTAGTACATGAATCCGTATGTACAGTTCTGATTATTTTTTATAAAAAATAGGAATGGAACTATTTTGCCGATTGAAAACATCCTGTGATTTAAGATCTAACATTTTCTACAATAGATATTTAATATATGCATTTATTAGAGTAGATTTTCACTTTTGGATGTATATCCCTCTTAATATAGTATTTTAAAGTAAAGCCATCTTATTTCTATATATCACTCTTTATAATAAATGGCTTTTGAGCCAAGTATTGGTAAAAAATTGTTAATTATAATCCTGAAAAAATCATCTTTACTAAAAATAAATGAGTTCTACCTTGATAGCTAGAAAAAGGAATCTTTGTCATAGTGCCACAGAAATATATAGATTTGTGACAAACAAAATGGAATATATTTTTATATGAGTTATGACCATCTCTGATAAATGTGGCACCCAATACAGGGAAATCTAAATTATTAACTCTTCAATGCAACACTACTAATAATCCAAACTTTAAAAAATTCTTACTGTTTGAAACACTTTGTATGAATTAAATCATTGACTCCTTATAAAAATCCTATGAAGTAGATTGAATTGTTAACTCCATGTTACAAATAAGAAAAGTGAGGCTAGGGGAAAGTAAGCAAGGCTTCCAGGGATGCTCATCCATGTATGCAGGAGATGGTCCCAGGAAGCCAGGAGAGGCACCTATGTTCTTCCCCCTGTGCAACAGTGCCCCCAGTGGAAGTGTGCGTATGCATTCCAAGGGTTCAGCCACTGAAGGACCACTCCTTGAGAAAGACAAGGACTCCAAAAGGAGGGATGATGGGCTAACAACCAAACACACAGACCTATGCATAGATGTATATATAAGCACACATATATATGCACAGACTTATATATGCACACATATGTACATATGTATGTATTTCATATAAGTACATGTATATATTTGTATATGAATAGAACAAATATATAAGACAATATTGCATATTTATAATTATCATACTTTTATGTGTCTAGAGAGCTTTTATTTTTATTTTTCCATCTGTCAGGAAGGTGCAGCTGAGATTATTGAACCTAATCTAAAGGTGAGAAAATCTAAACCTAATCCAAGGCTGGGAGAGGTGAAAATATCTTACCCAATGCTTTAAAGATGGGAGAAGCAGAAAAGCAAATATAAACTGTAGTCCAATGATCCTCCTACTCACCTTATTCATCTGCAATAGTGCCTCTCCTAAAATATCCGAACACATGAGCAGAAACCCAAGGGAAATACTAATGACAAGGGAAAAGGATCAGCTTTGTATGTGTTTAGATCCAGAAAACACAAGGAAATGACTGAGTTGCTCTCTGAAGACAGCAGGGTGGTGTTAACAGATAACAACAGAGAAGGGAGAACTACTCGGCTCGTTTTCTTGCTTCCATCCTCCTCCATAAGAAGGATTAACTTCAAACAGAAAACTCAGAGAAAATAGAAATGGGGAATGCAAATACTAGAGGCATAAACCCTTTGAGGAAAGAACTTACAACTGACAGTCTAAGATAAATATAAACACTTTGGGGGAATAATTGCTATTAATACCAGTATAATCTAAAGTATTTCTAAAGATGCCATAGAAGTAGTTGCTCTTTTCTTGCCTCAATTTGAAGTGAAGAGTTCACGTATTGACCAGATGTCCTGAGGCCCCAAGTATTGCTTTTCCATTGAACCATTCACTGGCCATTTAGTCTCCCTTTAGGCCCAGGACAAACACTCCTGGAATGACTATTTGGGACAGAGTTCAGAAAGCGCAGTGCTATGTACCTAATAGGTTTGATAAATGTGATTAATTAAGTAGAATTGGACTGAACTCTTTGAAGAGGTTGTCCATACACAAAAATTCTCTTTCTCAAAAATACAAAATCCAACCAGGCATCATGGTACATGGCTGTAATTCTAATACTTGGGAGGCTGAAACAGGAGGCTCACAGGTTTGGGTCTTCACTTAGTGAAACCCTGCTTCCAAATAAAAACTAAAAAGAGCTTAGGAGTGTAGCTCAGAAGTAGAATGCCCCTGGGTTCAACCCCCAGTACCAAAAATAAATGAATAAATAAATAAAAATAAAAACAAAATACAAAATTCCTACATGGCCTTAAGAAAAAAAATCAACCAAAATTTGTGGTGAAATAAAGAAAAAATAATTAGAAATAGTTAAAGAAGCATCTTGATATCATAAAGACTTGCTCTTCTCTTAATATTCTTATCTTAGTAAAATAGAATAACTGTGTACAATTGCACTTTCTGCTTCAAATGAAAAAAAAATCCCTTTTAAAAAGTAGCATTTTAAGTGTCAGAGAAAATGGCATATTAAACTATTATTTCTTGCTCAATGATCATAAAAACTTGCATTCTGGAGTCTGGATAGTTAGATGCTTAAAAGCTCTACATAAAGGGTAATAAATACGAAGAATGAATAATTGAAATTTTGCATTATGTGGCACCAATAGATTAATTTTTACAAAGAAACTTATTTCCAGTAATGATCTTAGGAAGTGATCTCTCATTAGTAGCTGTCAGTAGATAGAGAAGGTAGCCAGCATTCACTACATAAAGCCAAGTGGCAGAGCTGAGTTCTGATTTCTCTTTAGAATGTTCTACAGGTAACTCATCACCGCTCCAACAGGCCCAGCCCATCCTAAGGTAACTTGCTGACAGAGCAGAAATAGCCCTGTTCCCCCTCACACTGCTACCAATCACAGAATTTTTTAATTTAAGCAACTGTTAATGAGCTTTAAAGGCACACTCAATGCACGACATGGAAACTAATACATCTTCTTTTTTCAAATGCTGTAGAGATTTAATCTTCAAAGCAGACATAACTATAAAAATAAAACTTATCTTTAATGGATGTTGATTCAACAACAAAGATATTGCCTCTTCCAATATAATATTCTTTGGAGGAGTAAATTTGTTGTATGTGTGTGTGCACACCCATGTGTGTGTATGTGAGTGTGTTATATATTTCTAAAAGTGTGAACTGGTCTAAGAAGTTACTTTCAGTTCTTCTCATAAAGACTCTGGACATCAACACCTATCCTGGTTCTGTGTTTTGCAAATTAGAAGGTTGTTTCTGCTTCTCTTCTCTGCATGTCAGCCCTAATTGTTCAGGTCTTGCTCTGATACCATTCCCAGTGACTTTCAGGGTGTATCATGCTTTTTTATTCATAATGAATGACTATTAACATCAATTTTTATTACATTCAAAATAATCATCTCTTTCTCCTTCAATTACATGTTTAAATAGCATGTGGTTATTTTCTGCCCTGTGGACGAGATAGTAATCAGAGGCAGACTGACTTTAACTGACCATAGAATAAAAGTGGTTCAAATTATAGAGAAAAGAAAGGAGGAAATTCATAAAGATTTGCAGTGATCCTCTAAGAAGAGAAAGAAAGGGGGGGGGTATAGATGAAACTTCCAAATACTGGATTCCAAAGAAAATCCTTCTCTTCCTCAACTATTGGCTTAGTGTTAGAGCTAAGAAATCATCACGTCAAAGTATTTATGTGGATAAATGCCCTACCATCTATCTATTTTGGGTGTTTGGTTTGGTTTGGTCCCATGTCCTTTCAAACTTAAGTTTTCCTCAAATGGAGCAGATTACACATTATATACCCCAAAACATTGTGCTTTAAATCAAGAGTTTACACCTAGGGTATGAACTAAAGCAAATTATTTATTGAGCACCCACTAGTTCCAGACTTTGTCAAAGGCTCTGGGAATACAGCAAACAAGACAGTTGGGATTCTTACTTTATGGGGCTTTCAGTATAATGGAAAAGAAACACATTAAACCAATAATTACAATGTTAAGTGCTGTGGAGGAGAAACCAAAGCTACTGTGGAAATATAAACTGTAAGACCTAACCAGGTGTGTATTAATGTACACACACAGGGTGGAGGAAAAGGGATATACACAGAGCTTCCCTGAGGTACTAACAGTTAAACAGAAACCTGAAGGATGGAGCAGAGTTATCAGTACTTAAGATTTGGGGTTTCATTCTCAACTCCAAGAGGTGTCATCAGCTTAGACCATGGTATCAATACATACACCAAGCATCGTGCAGCTGGCATGTATCATATAAGCCACCAGTGGTCATACTTTGAGGTTGAGTAGGAATTAGGTAGCTAATTAGTATAATCCAATGGGGAGAAAAACTATTACAACAGGAAAAGCATTTTGTCCTTGAGGTAGGAGAGAAAAACGTATTATAAATAGAGAGGTGCCTGGAAATTTGTTGAGGACACAATTGGTTAGGTTTTATAGCCTGTTATCCATTTATCACTGTATCCTAAAAGTAATGGAAACCCATTTTCATAAAATGCATTGAAAATCTTACTCAGAATTAAGATCTTTATTGAAGGAGGAAAAAATTCGACGTAGAGCTAGGATATTAGACTTTTCTAATAGCTACTATGAGAACTTACATTCTCCAGGAATAGGATCATGGCAATTTCCAGCCACTGTAGGAAGTAATATCTACTATACTTGGAAGTGAGAGGTAAGAAGTAGGGAAGAATAGGAATGACATCCAGATTCTTGTCTTGAATTCTTGAATTCATCATACCAACTCCTAAATTAGGCATAACAGAAGTCAATTTTTAATATGCTGAGTTTTAGGTGCCAATGAGACATACAAAAGGAAATATTAAGTAAAAATGATATGTGATTCTGGAGCAAACAAGAGAGATCTTGGCTGAAGATGTAAGTTTTGGAATAGAATGCACTTTTTGAGTGTATTCATATCTTTTATTGTATCAAGACTTTCTAACTTTCCCCTGTATTATAAAAGGATTGGAAATCAATAGTATAAAAATACTTCAAGTTCCATGAAACTACCATAGAGGAGAGAAAAATTATATTTTATGTTCTGTATTCCTTTTTTTTCCAAGAATGATTATTAATGCCTATATAGTTTGCTGACTGATTTGTCAACCTATCTCCCATGCTATAAATTATTTAATTCATGGCATAAAACAGTTCCCAATGTTTTATTATATATTTCTGCATCTTTGATTATTTAAATTATTTTAGATAATATTAAAAGAATTTGTTAAAGATTTTGGTATACTCTGTTTCTAAAATCTCTTTAACTCCTCTACTAGTTTAAATTTCCAACAGCATTTCACAAACACCCAGAGTTTTAGGATGAAAAGACTTGTGACAAATGTCTTCACACTAGAGGTAACATAAAAATCCTTTGTTTCTGGAGTACAGAATAGTTAGGGAAGAAGAAGAAGCAAGGATCAGGTACTAAAGCCTGCTTATAAAGTGAGGGAATAGATACACCCTAAATGTTTGGCCTTGCACTTTGAGTCAGAAAGGAAGAATAGTTCAGTCCAGGAGCCCTGCTCAGGATTCAAGAATTTGCATGCCACTGATTTATTCTGTAACAATACTTACCACCACCACTACCTCCTACTATGTTGTAGTTGCAGGTTTCTAATTTGGAAAAAAATGAACATCACAAACAAGAAAAAAAAAAAAAAAAAAGAAAGGAAAAAAAAAGTTTGACCACTCATGCACAAATGCTTTCTCATAGTCACCCTGGGTGATCACTCACCCTCAGGGGAAGAAGGGTGGACAGAAGGTCAACATTCACATTCATGTTCACATTCCTTCCACTGGAACCCTCCCTGGGGACATTAAAGACTGATTGGTTTTCTAGTTAATAGGCCCCTTAGAGGAGAGGAAGCAGTAGCCAATATCCATTCTTTGGCATTATAAAATTCCTTTGGGGTCTCCCTCCCTCCCCATACCCATTCTGTCTTCACCCACTAGCCCCTCAACACTAGACACAAAACAGCAATAAACTTCCAGAAAAGCCACAGTATACTTTTGAAATATTACTGAAAAACTTGTTTGCTTGCTTATATCTCTGCTTTCGAGCACCTAGGAAAATCCACCATTAAGTTTTCTGAAATAGGGAGACCTCCCCTCTGATGCATTATTTCATGTGTTTCAACTCCATTCCAAACTATTTCATTTTGGATACACTGACATAAACTACCATCTTGAGCTCACCATGATCACAACTTTAACTACTACTTTTATCATCTATGGAGATGAAAACTTGTGTTATAATCTAAAATATGACCCAGACCATTGGAACACAATTAATCCAATTGTATCACAGTAGGTCTAGTGAATAGTCTATGTTGTTCTAAGATTCACACAAAGACTATGAAGAACCAAGTGGTTAGTTTTAATTTAGAAACAAAATTAAAGACATGCACTAGATTTTATAAAAATGATTGCACTTATAAGGATGATTTTTTTCTGAACTGGTTTAGAGCCTAAACAAGGACACCTGGACTTCTTTTCCAGAATGATGAAACATTTACCTCCTAGTTGCTGAGCCCAATGGTGAGGATAATATTTTAAGCTAAGATATTTTTAGTTCCTTTAATGAACATGTAGTCTTTATGCCAGATAGTGACTTTCCCCATGAGCTTCTTTCCCCAAAATACTTTTGCCTTTCTTCCTTGGTACCTTGATCTTGGCCATTCCTGAAACATGCTTTTCTCTTCTTTGCTAGAGTTATGTCAACTCCATCCTGTGGCCTGAGACTAAGTGTCAGTTTCTCCAGAAAGCCTTCCTGACTATCCAGATTGGGAAAGACCTCTTGAGCAATATTCCCAGAGTACCAGAGTACCAGGCAATGCTCCTTCTTTCCATTTTTGACAGATTGCTCTAGACCAGAATCCCTGTTGCAGTGGATGAACACTGTTCCCTCCAAAATTCACTGCACTCACATTTAATCTCTTTCCCTAGTCTATGAGGAATACCTTAGGCAAATCTCAAACTTTTCAAACATTTTGGGTACTACAACTCAAACCAGTTGTCTTTGGAAGGTCCAATCTTATGTCTGATTCAGACACCTCTCCTCTTTCCTCTAAGCTCTAGCTCTTCCAGAGGATGAGTCCAGACAGGAAGGGTGCCTTTTTTTACTCAGCAGTGATGGAGTTAATACTTACTTTGCTATCAGTTTCTGCCTGTGTGGCTTACCCAAAGTAGTCACCCATTTCTTTTGCATGGCATAAATGTAAATTCCAGCTCTCTTATAAGACATATGTGCGCATGTCTTAAGCATCCAAGAAGAGTCTCCTGGTTGCATGGTCCCAGAATGCCCTGGCTCAGGTTCCACCCCTGTTCCCAGCTTAGACACCAGTAGTAGATAGCAGAGGCTTCCAGCCCCACCAGTTGACCTTCTTGGGCACTAGAATTGGTGGTGTTCAATATCAACAAAGATTTTCTGTGTCCATGTCACCTATTGGGAAGACATGCAACTTTGCCACACCACCACTGGTCATACAGTCTCTCCATTCTCGCCTCCCCTTCAGTTCCCTTGTCTCTTGTCCAAATAGGCCTGATGCCATCAACATCATAGCTGAGCTACTATCTTTCTCCTAGACTCTTGCAGTCATCTTCTAAGTGAGTCTCACTGCCACTGTGGCCCCACAGTCTGTCTTATATAATAAGCAAGGTGAACCTGTGATCATGAAAGACAGAGCACATCACCTTTCTGCTTAAAAGCCTTAAATTGCTGTTCCCCATCTCACCCTAAGAAAAAGATGGTTTTTTTGTTTGTTTTTGTTTTGTTTTGTGTGTGTGTGTGTGTGTGTGTGTGTGTGTGTGTGCATGTGATACTAGGTGTTGAACAGGGGCATTCTTCCTCTGAGCTACACTGCAGCCTTATTTTATTTTTGAAACAGAGTCTTGCTAAGTTGCTGAGGACCTTGCTAAGTTGATGAGGTTGACCTCTAACCTGTGATCCTCTTGTCTCACCCTTCCAAATACTGGGAATACAGGCATGCACCACCACATGCACCAAACATTTTTTTACAAAGCCTCATAAGGCCAACTGATTCAGCCTCCACAATTCTATAACCTGGTCTGTCCCTACTTTTCTGGAAATGATGGACCTTCTCAGTGTTACTCAAACACAATGCATACCCCTGTCTTCTTGTTTCCTCTCTAGGAAGATGCCAAGATGCTCTCCTGATATCTGTGTGCTTCAGCTCTTGCTTATTCTGTGTTTAAAGATTAGTTTATTGGAGAAATCTTCCCAACCACTGCTATTAAACAGTAACCCCACCCCCATTTTATCACTGTGCTTTATTTTTTCTTCATAAGGCAATACCACTTAGCTTATTAGACAAGTGTTTATTATCCATTTCTACAAACCACATATACATAAAATGCATAAATATACAAACATATGAAAGTAAACTTCATGCATGAAGTCAGGACTTTGGTTTATCCCTCATAATGTTTTCATTTCTTAGAATAACCCTGAATGAGCCGGGCGTGGTGGCGCACACTTGTAATCCCAGCATTCGGGAGGCTGAGACCGGAGGATCCGGGTTCGAGGCCAGCCTCAGCTACCTAGTGAGGCACTCCACAACTTAGTGAGACCCGGTTTCAAAATAAATAATAAAAAATAGGGCTGGGGGTGTAGCTCGGAGGTAGAACACCCCTGAGTTCAATCCCTAGTACCGCAAAAAAACAACAACAACAACAAAAAAAAAACCCTGAAAGATGCAAAATAAGCCTTCAATAAATACTTAGTTTGTACAAATTAATAAATAAACTAATAGGTAATTTTAAATCTATACTATAACTAGATGCATAAGCTAGAAAATGAAATCCCTGCCTCCCCTACCTGCACAAGTCATACTAACATTCCCCTAACTTTGGAGAGAAGAACTATTCCTCTTGATCATCCATCTGAGAGAGAAGGAAAGTATCACACTTGAACACCATGTTCCCCACAGGCAAAGGATCCCCAACTACCCACTTCCCTCCACAGTTCCCTCCTTACATAGAGTGGGATGAAGTAGTGAGGTTGGTTTGGCAGCATCTTATTAAACCCAGGGGAAGGGAGAAGTCTGACACTAATTGTAGGCTGTTGGTGAAGGCTGTTTTTAAAATGAGGGGGTTTTGCCCCTACAATCCTCAACTTTGGATTTTATCCATATTTCCAGAATAAAGAAAAATTGCCCTTCAATATCTTATTACAGACTTATGGCTCCTTATATTCACTCCTCAAGGAGACTATTTGAGATGTGATCCCCAAGCCACATCTGACTTTTATGCTGGTAACTGTCGAATGCCTAATAGAGCGCCTGGTGTATAATAGGTGCTCAACAAATAGCATCTTAGAGGCCTAGCTATGCAACATCAGTATCTTTCAACTTTTACTACTTAGATGATGCCCATGTCTTCCTAGTTTAAAGCTGCTGGTGCCTTTAAGATGACCTCTTTGCTTCTTCTTCCTGTTTAAGGAGTAACTGCAATGTTCAGCCTTTATGCAGATCAGAAATGATTCATAAATCCTGAGCAAGCTTCTCTTCCTTCCTCATCTCAAGTGACAAATTTTTGTCCAAGCTCTCTGAAATGACATCATTGCAGTGCTGTTTAAGAGAAGAGCATTTTGGAATTTCATCAGTAGAGATGTATATTTTTAAAAAATGTGTACTTTAGAGTCAGAAATATTGTCATATAAAATAAAGAAAGGCATTTCATCTTAGGGCTCTGTCATTTGGAAGTTGGCAGTCTGATGAGGAACTGTTAAGTTAGAAATAATTCCTTATCTTTCCTATAAGGAAGTGGTCAATTTCTTTATGCATGCCATGTCACTAGTTCATTAGCCACTTGGGCCATTGAATGATTTGATTCTTCTGGGAACTCTATAGCATTAGGAGTTAATACATCTTTGAAATAGCTTCCGTTATTCTGTTCTACTGGTAGGTTCTAGCATACAGAATTATTCAATAAAGAATATCTTCATGGGATAGACATATGGACTTTTTTTCCAGTGGAATAAAAAGGGCAGTGTTTCATGAAAGCACAGAATTAATTTGCAATAAGAAATATGGAATGAGGAAATAGGAAAGGACCCCTGTGACCCCTGCTCCCTGTTACAGATTGCCTCATAAAACCTTAATCAGAGCTTCATCAACTAACCAATCCCAGATAGGTCAACTGGTAGTGAGAAAGTAAGACTTCCTCCAACAAGTACAGAGAGTGGTTTTAAAGGAAATAAAATTTTATGTGTTTATATTTGTCTTTCCTGAGTGAGTTCAAAGTCCTTCATAAACCTTACTGCCTTCCAGAAGACATAGGGAAAGATGATCTTTTTCAAAATACTGAGAGTATGGTTGAGCTTTGATTAAGAAAGGGAGTCTAAGCCGAGTTAGAAATCATTTCCAAGTTTCCTGGCTCCTTGTTCAATGGTCAAATCAGAATTTTATGTTGCTATTATGACTACAGTTTACCCTGGGAATTTGGCCAAGTATTTTTGGAGAAATGTTCCTGCTTGGACATTCTCTCACTATGTATGCACTATAATTTATAAATATCAAATACCCTGTATGGGGAAAAGAGGAGCATGGGGGTCCTGGTGCAAACATGAACAAATCAGTAAACCTCACTAGTTTCAGCTCTTGAAGGAAAGACCAGTCTGAATTAATAAAAAGATCAAATCAAAAGATCTTATAAGTAAATTATTACTTCAAAGTGTACCTTTGATGAAAGTGGGATAAAAAACAGTGAACAGTCACTAAGCACATTTTTATATTCCAAGCATTTTGTTAGCAACCTTGCCTGTAATACTTGGTAGAGCATAATTTGCAGGAGATATAGAAGTTATTGTCTTTACTTTAAAGTTTAGGAAACAAAGGACAGAATTATTTTCCCAATATCACACAATTGAAAAAGATGGTGGCTAAGAATACCTCTTTTCTACCACCACATCCTTCCTAGTATGTCAATACCAAAACTGAACTTAGCCAAAGCTAACAAGACAAAATTCAGTTTCTATCTGCATTGACTTACCAAGAGTAACACCCTTATAATTAGTTTTATTAGACATACACGCTTAATGTAAAGCTGCCTAAAATATGCCTTTTTCTAAACATAAAATATATTCTTTGTATATTTGGGGGCTTTGGCATGGTGAAGACTCATTGATATGCAAATACTTGGTTCCTTCTCTTTTCTCATTTCAGATGAGTGAATATACAGCAGGTTTTCTTATCATTAGTCTTTCTTGAATCTTGATCCTGAATAATTCTGTACTTGTGACAAAATTAAAATAAATTCTGATGAACACAATAACAGGTGTAATCAAATTGGCTTTAACTGTTTAATTGTTGAGATTATACAAAACCTACCTTCTTTGTATTTATTCTACTATTTGAGAAAAGGTGAGTAGTATCTATGTCATATGTTTGACCGTATATAGGGGTTATAGATCTTTATTTTGTCTCAAAAAGAGCTAAAATTCAACACTTGTACTTCTCTTTGTACTCTCTACCCCAGCAAGCAATCCTGTCAGGACTATGCTCCGTGTCAATAACTCATTCACCACTGAATCTTCAGCAATATACTAATTATTTTTCTTAAAGTTTTTCTTGAGAATTATAAGAACTAACCAGTCAGGGTAAATAATAAACAAAGAAGGAAAGTTGATAGAGTTGAACTTCCCTATATAATTTAAGTAAAGTTCTAATTACCCAAAGATTTTTCAACTCAATCTAAATTATCAAAAATAAAATTAAATTTACTTGGTATGGTTAAAATGTGAAAATTGCCATTACCATTATTTTGTAAAGCAAATCAGTGGATGGCAAAAGATGTTAGGCATTCTTAAATTAACTTTTAAAAGGAATATCTCATTTTATAAATAATAAGGAATTGAATGAGAACATAGAACTTTTTTCTCTTCATGAAATTAGTATTTTCCATTCAGTAAAACTTAGCACATTTATTCCACTAAAAATCTATGTTAGTGATATTAAACTTTTGTTATTCATCTAATATATAAACATAAATTAATAAATAGGTAAGGAACATATTCCAGATCTTAGAAGCAGACAAATAATTCACATGTTTGATTAACACAGATGATTAGAAGAAAGAGAATTTGTCTTTTATGTCGCTACTTTTTCTTCCCATGATCCTAAACTTTTATTTAAAAATGGACAGGAGTTAGTGGCTATATAGTAAGTGGTAAATTATTCTTATAGCTGACCTATAAAAATATTGACAACATTTAACTGATAATTCAGGATGGATTTTAATTTTTTAATTTATAAAAATAGCTACCTGGATATATTACAAATTATATATCAAATTTTTGTTTGAAATACCAAGCACCCAGATCTTAGTTTCTAATATCATTTTTCAATAAAGGAACCAGAGCTCTTTGGAGAAATGGCTGATTCTAAGACTGAGACAGGAGTTCTACAAGATGAGTCCAGAGCATCTTATAGTGCCAGAAAATAAGAAGATGCTGAAAACAAAACACACATTATGATGGGTTATGTCAAGGGCCTATAGGAGCCACTGGCCAATGCTGGAACAACAAAGTGAGGCAGTAGAGTAGTGTCAGAGAATAACCTAAATTATGAAATAAATATCCATAGACTCATGGATAAATGAGTAAATGTAAATGATAAAATATATTTGTATAACTATAAATGAGTAAATACATGAATATGGGAGAAGAAACAAGTTTGCAGTGGAAAAAAATTGCAAATAATTTATGTAAACATTCTGCCCTTATAAGGATGTAGCAAATGCCTGATCCTTAAGTGTGAGCTATACATAGAGACTTTCTTCCAAAAAGTGTGGAACGGAAAGAGAGGACAAAGTGTAAGTTTACAGTAGAGAAACCCAACAAGCATTTCCTCAGACAATCAAAGTTAATATCACCAACAATATGTCATGTTGATCATGGGAACACTTTATAAAGTATGAGAATGGTACTTTATCTCTGTAGCCTTCCTCCCCAAAACGCATTATCCTAGTCTAGTCTTGAGAAAAATATGAGATGAATCCCAACTGAGAGGCACTCTCCAAACACCTGATCAGCACTCCCCAAACCTATTAAGGTCATCAAAACTAAAGTCTGAGAAACTCAGACAAGAGAAGCCTATGGAGACAAAATGACTAACTGTAATGGGGTATCTTAAATATGATCCTGGAACAGCAAAAAGATTTTAGGGGAAACAAAAGTAATCTGAATATAATATACACTAAAGTTAACAGAAGTATTTCAGCATTGGTTTGTCAGTTGTAGCACAAATGCCATGCTAATACAGGGAACCAGATTGGGGGGAGGGAGGAGTGAACTCCATATTACTTTGCAGTAATTTTGTAAATTTACAACTGTTCTAAAAAAGTTCACTTTAAAAATTCATGGTTGATAGTGCTTATGAGGTAAATCTATTCACTTATTTTTTGAATTTTTATTTTTAATTTATTTTTATATGCATTCTCAGTTGACACATCACAATTGTATACATGCATGGCGTACAATGTGACACTTCAGTACATGTATGCAGTGTATAATGATCAGATCAGGGTAATTGTCACCACTTCAGACATACATCGTTTCTTTCCATTCAGAACATTCAAAATCTTCCCTGTGAGCTATTTTGAAATAGTCAATTAATTATTGTCAACCATAGTTAGCCTACTGTGCTATAGAACATTAGACATCCATTTAAAATGTATGTATATGGTCCAAAATCTAGAACAACCAACCGAGTAGCTACTCCAGATTCACTACCCAGCTGTAGAAAAAGCACCTGCTCTTGAGTTCATTTGCACTGCCGGCTGAGTTAATTTATGGTGAGTCACTCAACTCTGCCTTTGTGCATAGTTTGGCAACTCCAACCCCTCTCTTAAGAATATTAGTAGGAATCATCAACTGCTATTACTCATGGAGAAAGAACAAATTGTCAGATGTCAAGGTGACCCTCCCCAAACTGGTCCTTTCCTCTTTTCCGTAGCTACCTTCTTTCAGGGACCCCAAGCCTGGTTTGATACCTACAGTTATTCCAAAGCATGCAGAACTTCAACTTCTGCTACTATGCAACATAGTTTCTTTAAAGATTACTTTCACTGAAGAGAATTTTCTATATGAAAGAATATAGGCCTCAAGCTCTGGGACACCTTCTAAATCCACTAATTATTCCTTATGTGCCTCAATTTCAGCTGCACTGTTTGGCAGGATATACATATGGGCAGCGTGGTACTTGCTGTCAAAGGTGGGGCCTCATGGAAAGATGCCACCTTTTATGCATTTATTTAACACTCAAATGATGAGGGTCACCTACATGGCTGTCATTGTTACAGGAGCAGAGGAGCTCTCCCCCACTGGAGAGCTTAAAAGTAGGTGCAGAGAGACAAATAATAATAATGTAAAGCAACACGATATTTCATATTATGATGGATAGGAGGGGGCAGATAAAGTAGAAAGTAACTTTTGAGCAGAGTCCTAAAAGAAGAGAATGAAATCTTCAGATATAGAGTTAGATGAAGAACATTCCAGGAAAGAAAAAAAAATTAAAAACTAGATTCAGAGGTCAGTACTTCCTTCACCTGGAGATTAGCCAGCTAGGCAAATAATTGACTCAGGTAAGTCTGCAGAATTAGCAACTGAATTGTGCCTGGAGGCCCTGTTAGGCCATGGTAGAAAGTTTGGGTGGTGGGAAGGCATAAAAGGCTTTGAGTAGTGGACTGATTTTTACCTGTGAAGGAATGCTGGCAGGTCTGTGAGAAGTGGATTGTAAGGAAGTAAGGATGACTGCAAAAAGCTATTGCAATTGCTCTGAAAAGAGTTAGTGGTAGTTTAGATTAGCAAAGTAGAAGTCAGGATGGAAAGAAGTAGATATGTTTAAAACTAACAGGATGGCAGATGGATTGGTTGTGGTAAAGGGTGGAACAAAGAACAACTTCTAGCTTTTAATTTCACCTGGAAAAAATTAGATTAACGGGCTTTGCCTAGATTTCGATAACTTAATCCAATAGTAGCAGAAGAATTGATTCATGTAAGAGCACATCTAAAGTCTCCAGCCTTTGATCTCCAACTAAAAGTATATACCCTTTTCATAGCAAATTTCAAATATCTCTGCATGTTAGAGTTGGAGTGAGACCATCTATGTGTTATGTTGTATAGTACGTGATTCAAAAATACCAACAGCCTTTCTCAGTCATTGAAGTACATCAAGGTGACAACACCCCCTGCATCCACCTACCTGTCAAAAGTGGATCATCTGTAGATTGTATATACTGCCTCACCTCCATCCCCCTCTATCCCAACTGACTCTTAGCCGCACTCAAATCCATTTGATCAATTATAAATACAGACTTCAGAAGATCTATTAGCAAAGTTGAACAAAGTAACTACAAAAAAATGATTTGCTTAAGGAATTAGAACCCCAAATATTTTTCCTAGATTCTGCCTCATGAAATGTATGCCCCACTCTCTCTTTTCATCTCTTACTTCCAATCTAGAAATTCCTTCATTAGTATGCACTTTAAGTCTGTCTTTCTTTCAGCTTGACATTGGCATATTGGATACCAGAGTGGTGCAGAGTTGGCCTGGATAGGTCTAGGGCTCTAAGAAAACACAGAGGATAACAGGGGTGATGAAGAGTGGGGGAGGACAAGAAGATACAGCCACAGGAGACAGAAGAATAAAAAGATCTTAAGATATGGATTTAAGAATTGTCTGAACAGCTGTTTGTTCAAGGTACTATCAAAGGAGTAGATTCCTCAACCAAAGCTCTGTCTGACTTAATGTCTGAAGGATTTCTTCCTGTGTAATGACCAGCTCTCTCAGTTTGCCTTAAACTGTGCTTTTCTGACTTTAACAATACTAAGCTACCACCTGCCTTTTTCTAACTAAACTCTGCTTCCAGCCACCTGCTGTAGGTCAAGCCTGACCTGAACTTGCCTACTGCTGGATCTTATAAATCCAACACACAGCTGAGCATCAATTATAAAATAGGCACTGGTACCCCAATTCTTCAACCTGGTTCCCAGGAGAGATGGATAAATTGTTTCATAAGCTGCTTGTTCATGTTTTCATATTATGCCAATAAAAATATGTACCAACATGGCTATATGACTATAATTGTGGGTGTTCTTTCTTAACTAAAATTATATTAACAAATAAATGAATGACACAAGACTTTAAAACACTTACTATAATTTTATATTCTGCTGAAGTAATAAAAACAAATGTGACCTATCATCCTGAAATTGAAATTTCAGGATGTCACAAAAGAGTATCGGTCTATTCATTCAACTGAATATTTACATAGTTTTTAAAAGTAATGATTAGAACAAAAATGAAGAAAGGGAATACTCAATGAGGTGATTTAATTTTTTAAAATAGATTGAGCAGATTAGATCATTACTCCCTTTAGTTCTAGTTCTGATATATCAGGATACCAAATAACATTTAAGAAGCTGCTTTTCATAATCCATCATGGTCAAGGCCAAAACATCATATCAAGGCAAAAATGAAATAGAGATGTGTATTTTATAATAATCAATCTGAAACTATAAATAACCTCACACAGAGTGTTTCATATTTATTTTCACTTTGAAAAATAAATAAATTTCTGATTCATAGTTAAATAGTTAAGCTAACATGAAAATCTGGCTTTTACTTAATATTTTAAAATATGTTTTCTGCATTCAGATACTTCAAAGTGATTCTTTTTTCCTTCGGGACTGGAAAAAAATTGAATATATAACCAACTCTCAATTACCCACATTTGGAAAACTTACATTGACAATTCTTCATAGAAACATTTAATTTCAGTCTAGCTTACCCTGCCACCCATTTCTTGGGTTTCTCCCTACTGCTGTCAATTGGCATGAGTTCAAGGAATGCAAACATATTTTAATATTAGTTCTAGCAAAGCATTTGCAGGAAGGTAAACCTCCCAGGGAAAATTCACATAATATATTCTAAAGTCAAATATAAAATGATTTTGGATTACCGGTACCACCGTAGGCTTCCATTCAGACAGATAATTGAGAATTGACTATACTACTGTGTTCATAAACTATGGACCACACGTAGTCCATGTAAAAAAAATGAGTTCTGAGACATAAATTAAAATCAGGAATCCAGGAGGCACTGTGAAAACAGTGGGTCTTCATAAAGAGAGAGCTGGAGCTGACAAATGTTTTTACTTTCTTTCTCTGTGAGACTATGAAGTTTTAAATGATATGCAGGCAGAAGCAGATGAAATTATAGCTCTCAGACACTTTATAATTCTGAAACAGATATGTGATTGATTGCAAGGTGGCATCGCTGCTGGCAGTTTTTTGTCGGCACATTTTGATGATACAGTTTCTTAGGTGAACTTGAAGTACATCAGTGACACACACTACGTTTCAGACACATTGAATGATTTTGAAGCTAATAATTTATGAGAGCTTTTGGAGCAAGTTATTAGGTTGGAGTCAGAGGAGATTTATTTTGTTTAATCCTAGGTTCCTTGCTGTGTGTTCTGTTTATCTCATTTTATTTCGCTAGTAAACAAATATGTAAAACTTTAATGTAGATGTATCCGCTTTATAACAGTGCCTCTGCAAACTGATGATGTATCCCATTGAAAACACTCTCTCTAGTTGCTGGTTGTGTAGACTGTTTGTTTCTTAAGAAATAGGACAGATAAAATGAGGCATCTTAAGTTGTGAGTCCATCGAAGAGCAATTGAAAGGAAAATTAAACTATTTCTCCTTAATTGGGAGATTAAATAATCATCTAACTCAAAATTCAAGAAATTCTAAGTATGACGATGATGATAATTATGATGATGATTAACATTATTTTGGTACTGGGTATTGAATTGAGGGACATTCTACCTCCAAGCTACACCAACAACCCATTTATTTATTTATTTATTTATTTATTTATTTATTATTTTGAAACAGGATCTCACTAACCAGGTTGGCTTCGAACCTGTCTCAGCCTCCCAAGGACTGGGATTATAGGTGTGTGCCACCATTCCTAGCTTAGTATTTTTATTTTAAGTTGAAGATAACAGATAACTTGGAAAATGTGGGACTCTTATGAGGTCTTTAGAGGCTTTTACAACTAACGTCCTATCAATCAATCAATAATAATGCAATACTTAATATACTGTAATGATATATCCTACTTAAATAGTAAAGAATGTATATGATCTCATCTTCCCAAATTTTACATTTCAGGATGTAACATAAGAATGTCAGTCCATTCATTCATTTGAATATTTACATAGTTGCAAATCAAGAGGAAATTCAAATGTGTTGTGAGATAAGGCTTAAATCCAATTTTTAAAAGAGGAGTCTATGGATATCTGTGTGCCTCAGCTCTTGCTACCTTACTCTGTGTTAAAGATCAGTTTATTGGAGAAATCTTCCCCAATCACTCCTATTAAACAGTAACCTGCCGAATGCTGCATATACAAAATTTTGTTTGGAGCAAAGAAAGCTTTAATTAACGTTCATGTTAGTGCTGAATAACAATGAAAAGAAATCCAGCATGTGTAAGTATATTTTATGCAACAGTCAAACTTGTTTGCCACTTACATTTTCTTAATCACTATATTTTTTATTATATTGATTTGAAGAAAGAAGTATAAATGTATGTTTCTAAGTTGCTTTTCATGTGTCTACAGCCATTCTTTTTGCATAAAGAAGGCCCATTGAGAAGCAGTATTGTTCTTTGGGAAAAACACACATATACAGTACATCATGGTTATAGGATGGGTCTCTTTACCTTGTTTTTAGAATACAAACTGGAAGCCTTGCGCATGTCTAACATTGCCATAGATTGCCTGTCTGACATTTTCTCTCTAGTGGACATTGCAAAGATCTTGTGCTCCTATGTACCAGTGCATTTGTACTTTTCAAACCATAATGTGCCTGTGTGTGGCATCTAGGGGACTTGTCAAATCAGATGGCTTCTTTCAGGCCAGCTCATGTCTTCTATCTCCACAATACTGTTGTCTCACTTTTTTTCTCATGCTTCTTGTTTAGTTTTAAATGTATTATAACATCTAAAAACTCATGCTCCTGGAACAATTGCATCCTTGTGACTATTTTACCATTAAAAGCATTTCATTCATTCTATTGATTATTTCAGTGGAAAGCTATTCTACAGCAATGGCACCTTAGGTATGTTTAGATCTTTCTAAAAAGAGGTTAAACAATACACTATGGAGTTGTCGTTTTTTTGTTTTCTTCCTGCCCTCCCCCCAAGTATGTCCAACCTACTTTTTAGCAGGGTTTTTGGTTTGGTTAGGTTTTGTGAGGAGAGGGTTATTTCTGTTGCTCTTGTCACATTTTATTGGATTTTTCCTAAACATTCTTCGTGGCAGCAATCTTCTTTGAGCCATCTGGACTCCAAACCTCAATCATCTGTCAGTAAACCCTGCCCATGTATACAAGCATCTCTTCCCCATTCTTTAGCACTTTCCTCTTAAGTATAAAGAGACAGTCAAGAATCCCAACACATTTGAGGAAAGCCTCATAATTTAAATGGCAGAAACACAAAACAAAATTAGAAAATAAAATGAAATTGAAAAAAGAGAAAAATAGAGGAAGTAGAACATTTCAAAATAAGTGTAATTAATTTCTTTAGAAATATAAATGGTGATTTTTATATAGAGAGAAATAAATAGCTCTTTGAAAAATGTCAAACACTTAAAAAAGATTTGAAAAAAGAAGTTGAAAAAATCTCCTAGAATAAAGAGAAGAAAATGATTGGTAATAGAATAATCCAAATTGTCTAGAGAATAAATCTAGGACATGTAATATAAAACTAATAAATATTCAAAAAAATGAAAGAAGAAAATAGAAAATCAAAATTCATTAAAAAAAAAAAAAAAACAAGAACAAAGCCAGGCATGGTGGCGCAGGTTTATAATCCCAATACTTGGGAGGCTGAGACCAGATGATCTGGGTTTGCAGCCAGCCTCACAGCCTCAGTTACTTAGTATGACCCTCTGTTTCAAACCAAAGAATGAAAAATATGGCTGTGGATGTAGCTCAGAGGTAGAATGCCCCTGAGTTCAATCCCCAGTACTGGAAAAAAAAACAAGAACATGAAAGAATTGAAAAATACTCTTATCAGTTAAAATTGTTGAATTTCTTGACATTAGGAATAACAACAACAAAAAAATCATCCTAAAAGCTTCCAGAAAGTGAAGATAATTTGTATTAAAGAGAAGGTAATTAAACATCAGATTTTTCTAGATACTAAGAAAATGAAACAATATCTTATTTTACTTTATTGTTCAATATCTTAAAGTATTTACTCCAATGGCATCTTCATTTCTAATTGTTTGCTTTCATTTTTATCTTATTGAGAGAATATGTGATTTAAATCAATTCAAAGGGGATCTCAGGAAAATAACTTCCAAGGGCAATTGCTAAGGATATACCTGACCTGAGCAGGGTTGTAGGCTATTGGGGAGCAACAGTCAGCCAGAAGAGAAAGGAAGGAGTCCCGCAATAGCGGCAGAGATGTGCCAGGTGACAATTTTTAAGTAGGCCTAGAAAACAGACATTTTAAAGTAGAAACATCACTGGAGTATGTATTATTTTCTTACTGATATTTACTGATTATGTTGAAAGTGTAATTGAAAAGGGTACAAGAGGTATATAGGCAAGTTAATAGCATTTATTCTAAACCTCTTTACCTTGGAATCAAGTTATACAAAAAAGCAACTCCATCTCCAAGGAGAATAGATCAACCAGAAAAGGCAACCTGCTGGAGTTTACAACCATATAACAGGCCTATGGTAACGCAGGGCTCTTCGCAAACTCCTTCCTTCCCAAAGGTGACACAGAATTCTGGAGCTTTAGCCTAGTTCTTTTTTTTTTTTTTTCCCCTGCTAGATACAAAATTTCTCCGTCTCTTCCCTCACCCCCTTACTCCAGATGGGGCTGCTGTGTCTGAGATTCCTAAATGGATCTGATGAGGAAGAATAGGTGCTAATGATAAACCATTTGGATTGCATGAATGAGAATCAGCCCCAAGGACAAGAAATTAGAAAAAGGACAGCTAGCACTATTGCTGGGAGGAATGACACACATCCTCTTTGTTCTCCAACTTAATGGTATGAATATAGAATGGTGCTCTTTTCAATCATTATCATCATTATTAATAACCTTGCCTGCTCACATGGTTCCTCTTCAAATAAGACACTTTGTGGGGCTGACGGTATGCATTGGAACTTCCTCCAAGGTACTGCCCCTCTCTCCACACAGGTCTACCATATGATGTGCCAGGCTCTATGTGCTTTTCTCTAAATATGGATCATATGGTATGCTCATCTTCTAAATTGTTTTACTTTTTCCCATACCCCAAATTCTTAAATAATGACCTGACTTATCCAGAAAAATATAGGAGAGACTCTAAACAATCTCATTTCCTCCCAAACCATACTTTTGGTTCTCACAAACCACACTTCGATTAATCCTGTTTAAATTTTCCCTGCACTTGATAGGCAGACTTGCATATTTATTAGGAAAAGTTTGGGCAAGATAATCTTGTCCTGGTTTTTTCAGCCTACAAAATAGGAAAGTGGGATTAGATGCTCTATAAATATCTTTTCAGCACTAAATTTCTTTGATACTGGTACACCTAATACCCAAATGTGATTTTAAAAAGCCACACACATTTTTTTTTTCTCTTAACAACTTAAAGATATAATGTGAATAATGTGTCTCGTCAGCATTTCCCATGTGACAAGAGTGCTCGAAGTTCATTTTGCACTTCTGGCTTCCCTGTAAAGTGTTAGGTAACACTTTCAATTGACTAAGAAATGTGGTAACCTAAACAAAAGAGGTACAGTGTATGGGAGACAGAATGTTTTAACTGAAATCACAAAATGTCTTATCATAAAGTCCAGAGAAGAACTATAGTAATTACTATAGTAATGTTCAGAAGAGAGGGATTTTTTTTTTTTTTTTACCAACACGGGATTCAAAGTATAACACTAATCCCCCTGAATTTAAATACTTTTGAGTAATCTAAATACAATTTATGCAGATTTTCTAATTTGATCAAGGGAAATGACTAGTACCACTGACCTGCAACAAATAAATAAATAGTCCCAACCAAAGGTGGCATGGAATTGGAAATCCACTTCTAACATCTCTGGGTTGGAATCCTCATTCGGAAGTTCTTCTGTTATTCTTTTTGTTGTTGAGTACTATAAATGGATGATGTGGAATTACTGACTCTTTCTAAGCTCTCCACCAATACTGCAGGTATTGAGTGTATGCTCATAGTCATACTCTGATACATATAGGAGGCCTACAGTGAGAGGAACTGGAAATGACGACTGTTAACACATACCTCATAATGCCACAGGCCTTCAGAAGAAAGAAAATGGGTATTGAAGGAGAGCATAATGCATACCCAAGACTTTTGTGGGTTATTACATAAACTCCTCAGTATTTTTCTAGGCAGTACTTATTATTCTAATTTCATACATAAATGAAGGAAAACTTAGAGAGACTAAGATATTGTTCCGTGTTGTGCAGACAAGGATAGCCCCAAAGAGTGTTCAGATTTGAATTTAGATCTGGCATAAAGCTTATGACCTGCCACAAGCTACGTGTGTGTGTGTGTGTGTGTGTATTTGGTATTTTTTGGTACTGAGGATTGAACCCAGGGGAATTCTACCTTTGAGACCCCAGTCCTATTTTATTTTTATCTTGAAACAGGGTCTCACTAAGTTGCTAAGGGTCTCATTAAGATGCTGAGACTGGCCTCAAACCTATGATCCTCCTGTCTTAGCCCCCCAAGTATTGAGATTATAGATGTGTGCCACCATGCTTGGCTTGCACATACTTTTATAATTAGTGTTTTACTTATGATGTCCCTTCCCCTGTAGGTGGGCTCATTCCCATTATGTTTCACATTATTTGTGCTATTAAGTATTTGGGACACAAAGTAGGAAGCAGAGTAACTGTATATATTAATAATATGGACCATCTTGATGGATTTTTCTAGATTTCTAAAAAGGAATGAGGAATATTCCTCTCTTTTGGGAAACAGGTTATTGCAGCATGTTGCTATTCCCTCTTGACAGAAGTAGAAATGAATTCTTAAAAATGGATATTGAGTTAACCCAACTCAATTATCATTGGATTGAGTAAGCCTATATTTTGTTTCTGCTCTTTCTTAAAAATCTAATACAAACTCTCACAAAGGTAAAGATGCATCTTGAGAATGAGAACGTGTTTCTGTAGCTATAATTAATAAAGGTCTTTCTTGAAATAAATGTTGTGCATTTGTAGGAGATACACAGGCAGAAGCTGAAAACTCAGTATGCCACTTTCACATGATAATGTTTAACATAGGCTGGTACTTAGGGCTTCCTGGAAATATGTTTTGATCCTTTTTGATCACACTAATAATACACTATGAAGCGTCGCTCTGTGGGATGTAGTTAAAGCTTATTTGAGCTTCGGAAACCACTGGCACTTTCCTGGGGGGAAATATCAGAACATTTTTATTTTTATCTCAATCACTCCAGAAAACTTCATGGAGAATAGTCTCTGTCAGTGATATAGGGCAATTGTTGTCCCAAATAGTATTTGAAAAGAGATGGCCTAAATCATCAATATACTGTGATGGGAAATGGAGAATAAAAAGATTCAGTGGTAAATCTAAACTTTCTTTGAACTAGAGTGGCTGATATTTCTGTTTTGTTTTGTTGCAAATAGAGTAGTTAATAGATTTTTGGGTCCGTAGTCTTTCCAGCAAATGTTATAACAGTTGTTTTTCAAAATATTCAAGATATTTTTCTTTATTCTTGCTTCAAATGTTTAGAGCATAAATTATTTGTGTATGTGGAGGTGTAGGGGAGGGTGGTCAGTGAGTAGGTGAATGTATTTGAATGTAAAGAACTTTAATTCATACCTCTAAGTATGAATTTATACCTCTAAGTATAAAAAGAATAATTTTATTCCTGATCTTTAGTGCTAGATGATAGCAAATATATTATAATAGATATAAAAGAAAATAAGATAAAATTTTTCCAAATTCACTAAAAAATGCTTATGACTTAAGTCATATTTGATCCCTCAAATAGTCAAATTGGTAACATCTCATTTTTCAAAAGCAAACTATACTTAAATTTCTCCAAGTAGTGAATGCTTAAGTATATTGAGGAGAGCAGATTAAATATATGATGGCATATCATCTTGTAAGCATTTCCTGCATCATTATTGTCTGAAGTATCCTTCCACTATCTCTTTATTGTTTTGAAAGTAATGGTGCAATAGAAAGGTGATTTGCTCATGAATGCAAAGGCTCTAATCCCTGACTCACAGTCGTCATTAGTTCCTCCATGAGAGCTCTCTTCAAAGCACAAACTAAAGTCCTGTCAGCTTGTAATGATTTTCTATAAACCAAAAGCTTCTATGAGTTATTATTTTGAGAATGTGCCATATCGTGGGCTGTAGCTTCAGCTTTGTATGTTTTCTGCATTTTGAGTCACTGGGGGGAAAAACAGTCTTTATTATTAGGTTCTTCTCAATGGTTGAGAAGAGAAAGATTCACTGTGTAAGAAATTAAGGGAAAGAAATCACAGGTGCAGGAGAGAAGAAAAAAAGGCAGCAAAATCACTTCCTTAGAACAAACTTCAAAGGTACTGGAAGTATTTTCATATTCAAATTTGGGCTTCTTTAAACTGGCTTATTTTGCATCCAGTTTGGTAGTTCGTTTGTTGCATGATTTAGAGAGCTCCCTATGTGCTCACGCGCGCGCACACACACACACACACACACACACACACGCACATACACACTTCCACTAGGGTCCAGGATGAGTTGAGGTATGTTGATGGTGCTCTCTCTGACTCCCCTTCTTCTTTCTCCCTGGTGAACGAAAATATACATATGTAAATCATGCTTGATTTTTGTATTGCTGAGACTTCCTTGGTTCAGAGCTTGAGCCTTTGGGTTAGGAATTATACCTTTCCTTGGGGGGGGGGGGGTCATGTCTTTTAAATAAATATCCTCAGGACAATTAGGCTGGTCCCTGTATCCTAGATCCTGAAGATCTAGAGAATTTCAGAGCACAATGAGACTATTCGGTTTCTCTTTCTTTCTACCACTCCATATGTATCTCCCTAATCATGGTGGTGGGCATTGACAATTTGTTGCTGAATGAGATAGATATGGTCTGTGACCTGATGAAGTTCATAGGTGGATCATGCTGCCAAGTAATTAGTGAAGAAACTAAAGGAACCTGGAGAAAAATTCATAACCCTGCTGACTAGCCTGAAATCCATGTCTTTTGTCTTCAAGTGGCCTCTTGTGCTGGTGTGTATTCTTTTACATCCTTCACTATGGTAGAGGACTCGGATATCTTTCCCCTTTCCTCCAGCTTCTCCTCTCCTCCTCCCTCTCACCTTAGGCCACTGACTTCGCTTCTTTTGTTCTTTTCCCTCCTCTCTCCCTCTCCCGTGCTATTCTAACTATACAGAGTCTTAGCAAGGTATTTGAGCAAGAGGGAGAGGAGGAGAACTAGAACAGCACAGTGGAACAATAGAGGCTGAAGCCAGCCCGAGGAGAGGAAAGGTAGAAGCTTTGGACTGGGTAAATATCTGAAATGTATGGAGTTATTACAGTGAAATGCAAATCACTCTGATCTGGCCTTTTATAATCTAAGGACCTGCTGAAAAGCTATGGATTCTGCCTCATCTGTCTATTGGGTACAGGTGAAAAAAAATTGCTAGAGCTACTTTAATGGAGAGGGCTGAGAAAGAAGAAACTTGATTCCTGTTTTTAACTTATTCACGCTAAGCTTCTTCAATCAACTGGTTATATGCCATATAACATTGCATGCATAGCAGTACTTTAATGATGAGCAGGATAGTTAAAATGTTACTGTTATTTATGATGAGACCATAAATTGAAAAGATCTAGGAGAATCTAATCTATCTCTGAACTTAAGAAATATTTTCCTTAGAATTAAAAAATATATATATATTATTATTCATGGTTATGGTTGCCACCCAACCCAGGATTGTGTCCGTCTCCAATGCCACTTTTCATTTCCCTCAGTGAATATTTTTAAATCCTTTGTTATTAATTAGTCCTCTGAAATGTTTTAAAAACCGAAACAGTGTGCTAATAAGAGAAGAATGCTTGATGCCCAATAATGAAACTCAGACTTTTAAAGCAGAAAATACTTCTTATTGAAGTTAACAACCTGTTAAACAGTTACTTTGAAGTATTAGCCTGCATGGAAGCAGGTTGTCTTTAAGAAAAAGGATTTAAATGAACAATCTAGCCCCAAGGGTGTTATTTCAGAATATTCAGTCAGCTTAATGTTTGTATTAATATTTATTATAAAGTCAGTTTACTTTTGGTACCCTATCCAGATTAAATATCATCACATAAAATTGCTAAGAGAAAGCATTTAACTAGCTCTAATTACACATTTTTATCACTTTCCATGGTAGAAGTTTTTTTTTTTTTTTTTTGAAATATGATTAACCTTCATTCACTTGTCTTAATTCATATGGTCAGTTTATTAAGGTATGATCTGAGTATAGAACTTTGAAATCAAATTTAAATAATTCAGTAGACAGTCATCCTTGATTAATTTAAAAAATATTTATTGTAAGCAAGTTAGTTTTTTTTTTTTTATTTTTACAATTTTATATAGAAAATGGCCTAATCTGGACTTTTCCTGGTGTATTAATCACATTAAGTCTACTTTGTAACAAACATTCCTATCACTTCAATTGCTAAACATGACAAAGGATAGTTTCTTAGGTCATAGTCTAACATAAATCAGTACATTCTCTAAGTATTCAGGGACATTTGTTTCTCTTATCTATGGTTCTACCATCTCTTAGGACCTTGAAATTCTTCCCCATATTCTATATATATGACCAGGAATTGTATGAAAAGAAAGAATGTGGAGAATCCAGCTAGAAGAGATCTGGAATTGCCATACAATACTTCTGCCCACATACCACTGGCCAGAACTCAGTTATATGAGCAGTTTGGCAGTGAGACTAGAAGGAAGAACATGAATATTAGTGAATAGCAAGCTAGCCAGTTCCAGCCATGCTTTTATACTCCTGTATTCATGGGCAGATTAAAAAAACATTAAGATCCATAAGCAATTTCCAAGTTATTATGTTATTATGTGTTTACTATTAGTTTAGGAACATTTTATTCCTTTTTTTTTTTTTTTTTTTGGTACTGAGGATTGCACCCAGGGGCATTCTACCCCAGCCCAACTTTTTAGTCTTTATTTTGAAACAGGGTCTCATTAAGTTGCAGGAGGGCCTCATTAAGTAGCTGAGGCTGACTGCAAACCTGTGATCCTCCTGTCTTAGCCTCCCAAATTCTGGGTTTACAAGTGTGCACCACCATACCCAGCTACATTTTATTCTTAATATATTTGTCTTTAATATGTTTTTTTTCTTGGCTGTGAGTACTATAGACAGTGTAATTGCTATTGCCAATAAAGTGATGGACAATAATAGGAGAAAATGTATAAATGTATTTTATTTTTTATCTTATTCCTTGTAGTTCTAGAACTTCCCATGTCTCTTACCATTCCATATGACTTCAGTACCTGACAGGTATTGTTAAGTGGTTGGTACATGGAACTGAAGTAAAACTTTATGTCTACTAATTGTATATTCAGTATATTTTGATCTATGAATATTTTTTCTAATCAAATAATGTAGAGCATATATTTTATTTTATGAGTTTATGAGTATTTGACAGTAATTTATAAACTTTAATTCACTGTGAGCTAAAAAACTAGATATTGAGAATCAAACTTCTTAAAGTTGTTTCAAGATTGACATCATCTTTTAAAAATGTATGCTCTGAACATTTTTTCTATCACAAGTGATTTTCAATGTATATTCATAGTAAAAGTCATTACTATGAATACATAGATATCTACTGTGAATACATAGACTGCTTTCTTTATTTTTCTACCCCCCCTTCAATTCTTTCCTATTATATAGATGATTCATCATGAAGTGTTGATGCATTTTTGGTAAAATTAATCTGTTTTTCTTTTCTCAGTGGGTCATTGCCATGAGAATTCATAACATTTTTCATTTGTTCTTTTTGGAAATTGTGCCTTGTCTTCATTTTTTTAAGTTGAGACTTTATAACTTGCAACATCTCAAGTGCATAGTATACCAAATTCGGTTTAATGAGAAAATGTAACCTTTCTTACCCTATGAAAGCTCTCCAAACTCTGATTTTATGTGATACGGCGTCTTTCCCCTATAGCCTTGATGTAAAACTCATTATTATTAATGATGGTTTAGCCATAGATATATTTAAAATTCTGATTCCAGTGTTAAAAATTCTATATTCTAGACTCTTTTCCCATTAGCCTTCTTAGTAAAAATTGTAAAACACATGTGGTTGAAAGAATAATATCAGAAATTGGTGTTGTGTGCTGCACAGAAGTGAGTAGGCACATAATATTATTACTTAATGCATAAAGAAGAATAGATTAGAGCTATTCTATGAATTTTCATTTCTGTCTCCACTGTGTGTACAGGAAACAAGGTCAGTGAGCCTCAGGTCATATTGGAAGATGACACTAGACCTCACATAGTCATCCAAGCCCAATACTTACTTTGGGCTCCATTATATATGCCACCAGCTGCAAGAGTAACAGACCCCTTTTCAACTTTTATGTATAGGACCCTGCTTAAAAGTAAGATCAACTAATCCGGCATTGTGACACTCACTTGTAATACTTGTACTTTACTTGAGGGGCTGAGACAGGAGGATCACAGGTTTGTGGCCAGCTTTAGCAACTTAGTGAGGCCCTGTTTCAAATATATATATATATATATATATATATATATATATATATATATATATATATATATATTGTATATATACAATATATACATCCATATATATATATATACACACACATATATGTGTGTATATATACAATATATATATATATATATATATATATATATATATATATATATGGATGGGGGTGTAGCTCAAAGGTAGAATGCCCCAGAATTCAATCCCCAGGACTGCAACCGCAAGTAAAAAAAAGAAAGATAAACTACATATGGAAAATATATGAAAAATTTAAAGTAATTTAAAATGAATTTGAGTTACTCCATAAGAATTGAGCATGTGGGTAAAGTGCATACCTCTCTAAATATTTCTATATAAAGTAAAATGTGGAAAATAAAACTAAAAAAGGCTTCATACTGAATTTCCTAAAGTTAAGGCATTCTGGGGGAGAGTAAAGGAATTCTCAAGGTCTACTGAAGCATAAAGGGAGACAAGGTGGTTCATGTATTTTACTGATGCCAAAAGTATTCTCTTCAAATGAGTCTGAATTTGTTCTGTTTATTGTTTTCCAAAGCAGTTGGAAGATATGGCCCTCTAGAGATGTTGAAGGGATTTGATTTTTGATGCCTAAGTACTATTGAGAAAGTTCAGGTATTGAAGGAGTATATGAGAAAATCTATATGGAAGATCAATTTCACAAGTACTTTGTAAAAGCACCAGACAAGTCTCACTTGACACAGAATATAGAAGTCCTGTGCCAAAATTTTGTCAACACACTTGATCTTGTGGACAAAAATATAGATTTGAACTTACAGAGTATAATATCCTGTCAGAACACTGATCACTTTGCAATTGAGTCCCACAATGAATTCCAAGAGGCTTGTACAACCCACTACCGATGCGAACCCTGTCATGAATGAACATGCAGCCCACAGCTTTGATAAGGTATGGATTTGGATCATGACATGGGTAATAAATTGTATATGAACTCTTCAATAGAGGATTATAAACTATTAGCCAAGCACTTGTGAAAACTCTTTCATACATTCTATAATCCGAGCAGACAGCTTTCTGTCGGTCCAAATGGATGCATTTCTGGTATAGTAGGGATGCCTGCCTGCGAGGTCCCCTCGATATTATTAGTGGTGGCAGCACCGTCTGGTTGTAAGAACATAACATTTATCAATAGTCAGTGTTCTGCAAAGAATGGGCGTACCTGGCGATTTTCCAAATGCATAAGACAGCAGATCTATACAGCTGACTGCAATATAGTGTGGGCCAGGCAGAAGATATTCAAGTTAATCATATTTTATGGTTAATAGATACCTTGCATACATGGACCACTTTCAAGGAATTAAGATTCAATAAAATCCAATTTATGCAAAAATATTGTAATCATGGCTTAATATTTGATAATTTCAAAAGCATTTTGGGAACTTACAAAGCCTCAGGATTATAATTATAAATCATGAAGACTATTTTCTGTAAATGTGTGGAAAGGCTGGTTAGCAGAGCTTTCTGATAGGCAGCATACCGAACCATCCAACTCTTATTTACCTTTTATCACTGATATTTCAGAGGGTGGCTGTGAAGATTTACTTTAAGGATTTGATTTGCTTTTCAAATGCAAGAAAGGATCCAGAATTCCAGTGAGTATGGATAGGCAAAGAGCTTCCTAAAGGGTAATTGGAGTGATTATTCACTAATGATGATGAGAAAAAGATAAGGGCTTGAAATTTGCTTCTTCTGATTCTTTGTGATAATCTGTTGAATATTCAATGGTGTAATCCTGACACTAGACAAGAATGTTATTTAAAAGCTCAGTTAGCAGGGCACAGTGGCATATACCTGTATTCCCAGCAACTTGGGAGGCTGCAGCAGGAGGATCATATGTTTGGGGCCAGTCAGAGCAACTCAGCAAGACACTGTCTCAAAATAAAAAATAAGCCAGGCGTTGTGGTGTGCCCCTGTAATCCCAGGACTTGGGAGACTGAGAGGGGATTTCAGGTTTGAGACCAGCTTCAGCAATCTAGTGAGGCCCTCAGCAACTTAGTGAGACCCTGTTTCAAAATAAAAATAAAATGGGACTGGGCTTGTAGCTAAGAGGTAGAAATCTTCTGGATTCAATCCTTAGTATCACAAAAAGGAAGGAAGGAAGGAAGGAAGGAAGGAAGGAAGGAAGGAAGGAAGGAAGGAAGGAAGGAAGGAAGGGAAGGAGAGAGGAAGGATGGGCTGGAGGTGTAGGGCAGTGGTAAAATGCCTCTGGATTCTATCATTAGTAGTGAAAAAATTAAAAGTTAAATAAAGAAAGTATGTGTATACTGACCCACAATGGCAAATTGATCAATTATATCTGGTATTTTTCTATGAAATTTTACACAGGAGATAAAATAAGTCTAGACTCAGAAGACCTGGGTTTGAATTCCACCTCTACCAATCACTGTTTTTGTGATGGATGGGGCAGCAGTATATAAAACCCCTTCCAGTCTTCATTTCCTTAACTGAAAAATTGCAATAATGATTGTCCTTTATAATTGTAAAGATGAAATAAGTTAATACTACCTAAAGCATTTGGAGTAATGCCTGGTATATACTAAGTGTTCAATAAACTGTAGCTATTTGGGGTATATTAGCACTGTAGCTATTTGGAGTATATTAGCATTGTGGCTATCCTAGCATTGGTTCTGAAAGGCAGCCTGTCCCATGACTCTGTCTTCACACCTGTTGTTCCCTCCACCTGGGTGCCACACTCCGCAGTTTCAGCCAGGCTCCTGGTGCTTCTCCAAGATGAAGTTCTGTGGACTTTAGGTTAAGCCTCCATGATGGTACAGTGTCCTCCCTGACTTGTGCCTGAGTTCACCTTGTAGACTTCTATAGTATTTAAAGTAACTTTGGATTTGAAGTGTTTGCTTATGTGTCCCTCTTGCTTACTAGACTGTGAGCTTCTTGTGGGTGGTGAGCCTCCTCCAATCATACACAGGTAGCACTTAACAACCACAGGCTCTCTTGCTTGCTGAAAGAAGGCAGGAGCAAATGTTCTGCAGTTGATTTAATCAGCATAGAGATTTTTGCATGTTAAAGTAGGAATCTGATTAAGTGGAGTGGCCATAATTTTCTAGGACAACAGTGACATGTTTGATCTCCTTCTTGATGGCTTACTTGGGTTTCTGCCATATACTCGGAGGCTTATGAAATATAAACACAGTCGTCTCACTGTGTCCTCATGTGCAGAGAAGCAAGGGAGCTCTCTATCAGAGGAGTTTTACTGGGGAGGCTGGAATAGGAGGATTGTAGGTTCAAAGCCAGCCTCAGCAACTTAGCGATGTTCTCAGCAACTTAGAGAGGCCCTACTTTCAAATGAAAAATGGGGATGGGGGATTGAGGGTGTTGCTCAGGGGGTTCGGAGTGTTGCCCAGAGGTAGCATGCCTCTGGGTTCAATTCCCAGCTCCACAAAAATAAATGAATGAATAAATAAACAATATATAAAAATATTACCAATTCTATTCATGATGGCTTCATCCTCATGACCTAAATACCTATAAAGGCCCTCTTCCTAATACAATCACATTAGGAGTAGCATTTTACAAGGACACAAGCATTCTTGAATTTTGCAAGGACATGAGCATTTCTTGTATAGCGTGGGTACTGGGGTTTTATTTGCTTTTAAAAATTATTTTAGCTTCAAAGTTATATATATACACCTAGAGAGAAATTCCAACTCTCCAGAAGGGTATGCAGGAAAAGCAGACCACTCCTCCATCCACGCACCCGCTCCCCATCCTCCTTCCCAGGAATGTGCTCTCCATGTTTGGGCTATACGTGTGTGAGCATGAGCGTCGGCCAACCACACCTTTTTATCGAAATGGGGACCCAGGGGCCATAGCATGTTTTATCTTATTTTTGTGCTTAGTGATGTCATTTTTCCATATTGGCAGTATAATTCATCTATCTCGACTCGTCGATAGCTGCTTAATATTCTACTGTGTAAAGAACCATACTGGCATAAGAGTGAAGGTCTCAGGGTGCGAAGCAGGACCCTTTGCACCTAAGTGCTTTCCTCAGGAGCATCCACATGGTGTGGTTCTTTATTCTACTTGAAGTGCACAGCACAGGGAAGAACATCAGAAAAGAGAAGAGGATACTGTTCTGAGGCTCCGTGGACAGCAACAAGGGAGAGAAGATAAAGGCTATGACTTCTCACCAGTTAATCACTTTACCCTTTAATGTTAAAAAAAAACAAACAATAGATAGTTTATTGATTTGTAAGTGCATCATTGAAAGAGAGTTTCAGCTATAAGCTGTGTGAATGAACCAAAAGCTTTTCTAAGTGTGACATTAAAATTGAAATTGGGGACCAGTGGGTGTACCTCACTAGAAGAGCTTATACTTAGTAAGGCTCTGGGTTCAGTTGCCAGAATAAAAATTCAAAAAGTTCAAATCAGGGGTATATGGAATGTAGCTTTCTTCTTGGTGAGCGGTTAGATTATATTTTTTTCCTGATTACACAATGTCATGGTAGAAAATTTAAACATGTGGAAATCAAAACCAAAGAAAATGTTAAAGATCATTAATGGTTTCATCAGCAGGGTAAACAATGTTAATCTTTCATACATTTTTTGTACATTATTACTTTATAAATTGCTGCTTTACTTAATAGGACACCTTAAACAATAATAGTTTTAAGCATGAATTTTACATCCTAGAAATGTGCTGTGACTAACTTAGATGTTTATACAGAACCAATTTACAAAACCTAATATTGGCTGGATGTAATGGTGCATGCTTGTAATCCCAGTACTTGGGAGGCTGAAACAGGAGAATCACAGCCTCAACAAGTAATGAGATTCTCATTAACCTAGTAAGACCATGTTTCAAAATAAAATTTAAAAATATATGGCTGGGATGTAGCTCAGAGGTAGAATGCCCCTGGATTAAATCCCCAGTACCACAATAACTAACTAACTAACTAAATAAATAAATAAATAAATAAGAATATTGGACTTATATTTATAATTTATAAGAGATCATTATTAATACCCTTGATATAAGTATGCCTCTTTTGTTACTCAAAGATAAATTCCTTAAAATTATTTGTTTGTGTAGGTGGGGGTGGGGGTCCTGGGATTGAATCTGGAGAACTCTACCTCTGAGCTACACCCGCAGCCCTATTTTGTTTTTATTTTGAGACAGAATTTCACTAAGTTGTTGAGGTCCTCATTAACTGGCTAAGACTAGCCTTAAACCTGTAATCGTCTTGTCTCAATCTCACAAGTACTGGGATCATAGATGTGTGTCACTATACCTTGCTAATTATTTCTTAAAAGTAGAAATTCTGGATCAAAGAGTATGAACAGCACTGTTAAGACATTCTATATTTATTTATTTTCTACATTTTCTATTCTGCTCCAATCACCTTTGTTTGACATTCACTGGAGCCATAAAGTATTTGTGTACTATAACTTTACCATATAGAAAAGTATTTACATATTTCAGAATGCACTATCATAAATCATAATATTAATAACCTATATGTTTTTATGATTACTAACCTACAACTTACTTATGAAGTGAGCACTATTTTTTTTGCCTTTATAAGGAATGAGCATAATAAGGCACAGGCAGATTGAGTGACTTACCCAAAGATGTACAGCTATTGAACAACTGGTAGAACATGGATTGAAATTCAGGTGCATATAGCCTCAGGACTCAAGCTTCTAAACCTCATGCAACAAATCCATATCCAATGCTCTCAACTATCAAACAACTACAAAATCTTTCTACAAGTTTGTCATTAAACAATGTGACTCTAACTTATCACCCAGCATCTTGCATGAATAGGAGTCTTGGTAAAACAACCTTCCCTATCCTGTCCATCTCAGTGGTCGATAATCCTCTGATGTGAATGTATAGCATGTTAATAAGAGTTCGCAGTTAAACCTAGTCCATCACTAACTCTGACCTCCCGTAATTTGCAAAATATTTTTGTATCCTTAATGAAGGCCCCCATTTACATAAGCCACAGCCTCCTGCTGTGAAAGTCATTGGCACTAGGCAGTTCACCTTTCAAGTATTAATGAATCCCTGCTTTTTTCTGTGTAATATCTCAGTGGGCAGCTTTGAGGCTTTCTGATCAAACTATTCTCTCATCAAGGGAGCTATCAGTGGAATTCATTGATATATGCCTCGTCCAGTATGATAGCCTTTTATCCAAGGCCTCCAAATCCTCAGATATATATCAAGTTAATAGTTTAGCTTGCTTATTTACTCGTGAAAATGTCACCTCGTACCAAGAGAACATACAACCTGTTTATACCATTCATGACTGGCATTTTTCCAAAGTGGTGTTTTTGTAGTTAATCAAATGATTCTCTAGGTTATGTTTGGCTTTTACTCCCTAAAACTGTCCCATGATCTTCACTGGGGGGTGCAGGAAAGGAGAGTGTGAACAGCCAGACTGACAGCCTTCCTCTCACTCTACAGAAGCACCATGCATAATTTCAATCTAGTAGCACAGATCAAAGTCATATTATGTATTTAAACTCAGGCATGAAAAGAAATGTGTATAGAGAATGAATTTTACTGAGTCGTTACTCTATGGCATGTAGTATGCTAAGTCTTAGAGATACGTCAATCAAGACAATCCTGGCCAAAAAAAAAAAAAAGAAAAAAGAAAATCTGTGTGTGTGTGTGTGTGTGTGTGTGTGTGTGTGTGTGTGTGTATGTGTGTGTGTTTCTGGGGATTAAACTCAGGGATATTCTACCTCCAAGCTATATCCCAAACCCTTTTTATGCTTTGTTTGGGAACAGTCTCGAATCTGGCTAAGTTGCCAAGGTTGTCCTCAGTCCTGTGGTTCTCCTATCTCAGTCTCCCAAGTACTGGGATTACAGGTGTGTACCATCATGTGTGACTACAAAAAGCAAACCTTATAGCATGGGAAACAGGTTTGTTTATAAATTGCAATAATGGAAACTTATACGTATGGTTGTTATAGGGACACACAGAAAAGTACTTAGCAATGTTATGGTGTGGAGAGTGGTAAGGTAGCTTCCTATAAAACAAAGCAGCTGGGCTAAGTCTTAAAGAATGTACCTGTGGTGTATGTACTTGATATAATATTTTATTGAAAATATTACCATATTTATCATTCTATTTCTTCATTCTCTAGAACTGTTTCATGCTAGAGAAAAGTAGATTGCAATTAATCAAGTTGCTTTCTTATATACAAAAATCCATGTTAGTGCATACTTTTAGAAAAGTAAAATTATATATATGCATATATATATGTTTAAGAGAGGAGAAATTATTGAATCCATTAATAAAGATTAGAAGCCAGAAGCCAGACATAGTGTAATACCTGTAATCCCAATATATAAGAGGTTGAGACAGGAGAATCACAGGTTCAAGGACACCCTTAGCAATGTAGCAAGTCTCAGCAACCTGCAAAATACTGTTTCAAAACAAAAAAAAAGTGTAAGTTTGTAAATCAGAGGTAGAAAACCCCTGAGTTCAATTCTCAGTAGAGAAAAAGAAGAAGGGGGTTGGGAGGGGGGGAGAGGAAGGAAGGGAAGAAGAAAGAAATATTAGAGAAGTCCTAAAATGCTAAAATAAAGTGTGGCATATGGTAGGTAATCACGACATATTTATTGAATTGGTTAATTTAAAATGAGACAGAAATCAATCATATATGTATTGTTTTAATTGGAGAGAGAGAGATGGAAATCATAGGTTCCTGCTTGCAAAGTAGCATGATCAAACTACTTCCACAGGACGTGAGTTCTCCCAGAGATTTTACTGATGTTTGGCAAAGAAAGAAAAAACTGTTTGGTATTCAAATGATTTGGGGAAATAGGAACTGAAATAAAATTAGGAAGATTTTCTTTCTGCAAGATTTCTTAGAACTTTTAATATACTATGCCACATTTCCTGCAGTTATTGATAAGGGAAATTGTTGCTTTCTCCAGAGCACCTACTAGTATGCCACAGAACTAATTTTCATAAATACTGTTGAGAAATTCTGACCTGAGAAATGAATGAAGGAGAAATGTCAGGAAAGTGAACTACATATATGCAGAGAACTCAATGTCCTCTAACACATTAAAAAAAAAAAAAGAGCAGGGAGACTCTTTCTCTGTTACTAAGTTGAAACTCAATCCTAGGTTTCTATTCCACTTGATTGAAGAGATCTTTATTTAGTCAATTTCAGGTAAGCTCGACTTGAAGTTTATATTATTGTTAGAGATTTTCCTCTTGCTCATCCCACCTTCTCAGGTTGGCATGACAGCGCCGGGAAGCTTCCACAAATTGCAGCACCAGGAGAGGACATATGGTTCTCATCTGGTAACTGTCCGCACAGCTACCAGCTGCGGTTTACACAGACCCAGCTGGTTTTCAGTTGTTGTTATTCTTCTCTGAGATGTCTGCCTTTACATCTGGCTGCCCAGCCACATGTTCACACCACACCCACTACCACGTCACCTCATCTTGACTCAGAGACCCTTTCAGGGCTGCCAACTCACTCTCTCTCTCTCTCTCTCTCTCTCTCTCTCTCTCTCTCTCTCTCTCTCAGCTAATTTCTGGGTCTTTCTTAGTTCTATGGGAAAATAAGACTGTTCCATTAGGGCATTCTAGATGCATAAGACATTGGATGAGGCTGCACAGGACTACACCTCACATCTCCCTTTAAAACTGTCGCATGTTGACTAGTACAAGGAGCATCCTATGTGGTGTTGTACCCCAAGACCTCACACGGGAAATCTCTATCTTAGCCTCACCAAACTGACCTCAGCATTGAGTCATCCAACCTCAGAAAGAACAGTTGGATGGAAATGGATTGGGAAGTGAGGAATTCCTGCCAAAAATTGCTACTAGCCAGTGATTTGCAGTTGAGACACTATCAGAGACAGTGGGCAAGGCGGAGTGTATCTAAAGGACTATACCCTTTCTTTACCACCTTAAAAAATCACCTCGCACCCATAGGAATATTTTTTAGTATTACTCAAGTTTATATCCTTAATAAATCCCAAAGATTGAATTCACGATTTATAAGATGACTTCACAAAATGCTAAATGTACATGTATTCTGTTCACGTCTCTTGCAAATATAGAAACTTTCTCTTGCCTTACATACTTTCAGCAACAGAGTGAAACCTAATGGGCACTAACAAATTATTTGCTCACCACATTAGGCAGACACCTTCCAATGGATGTCTTTGTAACTAAGCAATACTAATTTCCCTCATATAGAGTTTTTACCAAAACAACAAAAGTGATTTAAAGAAGAAACTTCTGATCTTGGTGCTATACAAGCAATGGGACATTCTTTATTTCTCTTACTGCAACTCTTTGCTTATGGTTAAAAATAAAACAGAAATATTACAAGACATGGATCTTCCTGAACTGGAAGTTGATAGCAGCCTATAGAATAAAAGGAAATGAACGTGTTTGGAAATGAACCTGTTATTTCTATGCATAATATTAAATTTAAGTTGGTACTATTTTACTTATTGTATAAACGAAGGGCCTAATGATTAAAAAAGTGAAATTATGTAAGGTGGCACACCTTCTACCCACGCCATCTGTCTACAAGCCCCATGGTATCTCCTCCCTGTGTTCTGCAGGAAATGAAAAAGGGGCAGATCCTATACTATATTAGAAACCAAGAAAATCACTGGGCTCTTTAAAATCTGAGTAAAGGCTGGGTATGGTGGTGCATGCCTGTAATTCTCATACTTTAAAGGCTGAAACAGGAGGATCATAGATTCAAGATCAGCCTCAGCAACTTAAAACCTTTTTCATAAAAAACTAAAAGGGCCAGGGGTATACCACAAACATAGAATGCCCCTAGGTTCAATATCTAGTATCCCCCCAAAATAAAAAAAAATATAAACAAAACATCTGAGTAAAGTCTAATCAGGCACAGTCTTTCTTACCCCTCTTTAAAACCAGCAGGCTTCAGGGTACATTGCGCATGCACAGGAAGGGTTCAGGGAAGTCTTGTATGCTTTCCACTCTTTTTGGTTTTACCATCTTGAGTTCTGTGTCTTCATGCTTGCCCTGGTCCTCTCAGGCCGTGTGATCTTCCCCATTCCCACCTAAACTCCTCAGGGAATTCTGGTACTTAGGAACCTGTTCTGGCCTCTGAAACTATCTTTTGCTGATGTATACCCACGCTCTCAGGCAGCAGAAAAAATCTGTTGCTCTATTCAATTGTTTGGAGTATCTGGTTTAATAGAGTGTCCCTCACAGAGAAACAGACCCCACTCCCATAATCCTTTCTGAGCTACCAAGATCTCACCATTCCTGAGAGCAGGGAATGCTGTCTTCTGCTACATAAACAGATGGCATGGTCTTTGTCACATCAGGGCATCTGTAAAGTCATGGCCCTTTGTAAAATAAGAGGAACTAGCTCCCTGTAGGCAGAGACTGTCCTCTCTTCTGTTCCTTGGTGTATCCTTAGTGCCTAGAATAGTGACTAGCACAAAGCTGGCACTTAAAAAAGGATTCTAGGATGCATAGTACTATAAGGGAGATATGGAGAAATAAGTTTTTCCTGTTGCTGGGACTTTTCTCATTTTGCTCACTGGTCCTTCAAGATAAAAATGTGGTGTGGATATAATTCACCAATTCCCTGTTTAAGCTTCTTGTTAGGGTCAAGTGCACTTTCTGGCCATGGTTAACCTGGGAAATAGAACCTGTCATTCATATTCTAACTCCTGTGGCCACTGCACAGCAACTTGCTGGACATTTTCTTGTGTTTTAGTGTGAACATGTTTATTTTCACATGTAGATATAGTGGGATGGTAGGATTGTAGGATCAGGGTACTGGTAAGAAACAGCCTGCTCTCTAACTCATTTATGGTCCTGTAGTTGGCTACCTACTCTTATTAGATTTCTGTCGTGCCTGGCAACATTTCCCTGTGTTCTCACTGGTGAATGCATTTTGTGTTAAGATGTACTAATCCTGCAAAGTTTTCCAAGGACCAGAAGAACAGGCCTTTTGACATTTTCTATTGTTTGCAATTCTGCCAGCCAATGAAATTCCTTTTGGTCGCAGGAAACTTTTTCATCCTGCCACTAGATGTCAGGAACAATAAGAGCCCACTTGCATTTGCCTCATCAGAGAGAACCATGCTCCAGAACTATGCTTTTAAATCCTTCTTGGGAATGATATCTGTTTGCCTGATAAATATTTGTTGTGCCCCTACTATGTGTGAGCCACATTTTTAGGTATTTCAAAGGTATCAAGAAGCAAAACAGACAGTAACAACTAATTAAAATGGTAAGGCAATACAGTGTCAAGCAGTGTGTACAGCTATGAAGGGGTTAGGAAACAGGAGGGTGGGTGATGATCAGAAAGGATCATTCTAGCCGGGCGTGGTGGCGCACGCTTGTAATCCCAGCATTCAGGAGGTTGAGACCGGAGGATCCGGGTTCGAGGCCAGCCTCAGCTACCTAGTGAGGCACTCTGCAACTTAGTGAGACTCGGTTTCAAAATAAAGAATAAAAAATAGGGCTGGGGGTGTAGCTCGGAGGTAGAATGCCCCTGAGTGCAATCCCCAGTACCGCAAAAAAATAAAAAAGAAAGGATCATTCTGATAGACAGTGGTAGGCAAGGCAGAGGAGGGTAGCAAGCTCCCTGAGGCAGATGCCCAGTCGGGTTGGTGTTACTTGGAGTCTTCTTGATGCAAACATCCAAGACTAAATGAGGTCTGCAAAAGATCTGCTGGGGGAACCCCTGGAAAGAGAGTAGAAATGGAGCCTTTAGGCCACCATGAAGTTCTGACCGTGCCAAGTAGGAGGAGAGAGAAATGCCTAACTTTGTAGGAACACTGGGCACTGGGTAAGAAAGGCCTTACTTTGTAGGGCACCTCGAGTGCCAGGCTGATGGGAGACCTTAACCACAGGCCCTGTTGCCCAGCTGAGGAGTCTGTGTCTTTTAGGAATGAGCCTACATTTAACACTACAGGCTGCCTGACTGCATCTTGGGATTTGTGCGCTCTCCAGGAAAGGAGCCTTAGGTTAAGAGAGGCATTATCTGAGGCTGTTCCTCAAATGTGTTCATCACAGAAAGATATCTGAGTGGTGCAATTTCTTTGCCTGAGTATTCAAGGAAGTTGGAGGTAGGAAAGTAGAGAAGGGACTGGGGAGGAACTACTTACATTTACTAGCTAAAACGTTTCTGAGAGAGTGAACAGAACAAAGGAAATATTCATTAAATGATATTGATTTTTTTTTTTTAAATAAAGCTCTTTTTGTGACTGGGTGCAGTGGCACATGCCTGTAATCCCAGTACTTGGGAGGCTGAGACAGGAGGATTGCAAGTTGGAGGCCAACCTCAGCAATTTAGACTCTTAGCAACTTAACAATACCATGTTTCAAATTGTATTCGTTTATTTATTTTTAGAGAGCTGGAGATATAACTTGGAAGTAATATGCCCCTGGGTTCAATCCCCAGTTCCACAAGAAAAGTTTGTAAAAGATATTTTTGTTATTAGTCCTCAGTGAATTAATCTATGTATTCTTAGTTAAAAATGAAAATGAAAAAAAAATGAAGCCAGTCATTTATTCCTTTGAATACTAATGTCCATTTTCATAAATATAACTTTCAAATTATTTTGTATCATCCTTTATATCATTTGAAACTGATACAAAAGTTATGACAATGCAGAGATACCTAGTAATTCTAAGTTTTTGTTACATATATTATGATCATCTTATTTTTACTTATGAAGAATAAAAAGATTAGAAAGCACATACCTATATATTTTGCTAGTATGATCAGGAGAATCACATTGTGTGTGTGTGTGTGTGTGTGTGTGTGTGTGTGTGTGTGTGTGTGTAGTACTGAGGATTCGATCTAGGGACATTCTGCCTCCAAGCTAAACTCCCAGCCCTTTTCTTATTTTTTGTTTCTCAATAGGGTCTTTCTAGGTTGCCGAGAGTCTCCCTATGTTGCTGATGCTAGTGTCAAACCTGTGATCCTCCTGTCTCAGCCTCCCAAGCACTGGTATTACAGGTCTACACTACCACACCCAGCTGATTATGAGAATTTTATAATATATTTCAGCCCAAATAAGAAGTGGACACTTTTATGGCTGTAGCACAGTTTATCTTGTAGTGTATCCACAGACATGCTGCAAAAAATGTGCAAACATAGAGAAAAACATCAGGATAAAATTAAAAACTTTATACACATTTTTCTACCTAGAAACTTCAATCAGTTTTAGTGATTTGGTTTAGCAGTTCCCCAAGTTTGAATGTTTGAACAAAACTTTCCTAAAAACAACAGAACTAATGGGCTGAGAGTTTCATGAGAAGTTACCTGTGGAGATTCTCAGTACTTCCTACAGGGACTCAGGGAAAAAATCCCCACAGGATGCAGTTTTTATTTTTAATGGATTGCAGCTTTTTTTTTTTTCATTTTTGGAAACATATTAACAATAAGAAGGAATACCATATAATAAAGTTTGCAAAGCAACTGTATGTCAGTATTCAGTTAAAAAAAGAAAAAATAGAGTAAAAATATGTGTTGGTGTTTTCATGTGACTGCTTCATTACTCTGAAAAAAGCATTATGTTCCTTAAGTACCTTTTCTTAAAGAAGTAAGAATTCTACCACAGCATGGCAGCGCACACCTGTAAGCTCAGTATTTGGGAGAGAGACAGGAGGATTGGAGGTTCCAGGCCAGCCTCAGCAACTTAATGAGGCCTTCTACAACCTAGTAAGACTGTGTTTCAAAATAAAAATGAAAAATGGATGTGTAGTTCAGAGGTAGAATGCTCCTGGGTTCAATCCCCAGTGCCACCAAAAACAAACAAACAAACAAAATATGAATCTTCAAGTTAATTTCTATGGCCGCATGAGTAATCAGTGTTCTATTCACATAGAAAATAACTATGTGGTCCTAATGGCATAAAACTGTAAATCTTTGCTAATAAGATATGAACTACTGGATGAATGAAATATAGAAAATGAATGTTTAAAGAACTAGAGGAAGGCTAATCAAATAGCTCCTGGCAAAGCTCTCCCCCTCTCTCTTGCACCCTCTTTCTCTCCGTCTTCCCCTCCCCACCCTTTGCCTTAATGCACAAAGAATTTATTGCCAAATTTTGAACCCACCATATAATAAACTTAGGTTATGTTAAAAAATGAATGCCTTCATTTTAATAGACACTCATTAAGTGCTGAAATTATTTTGTTCTTTTTAAGAAGATAAGCATTGAAATTATACTCTTCTTCCCACCATCTGCTTGCTGAGCAAGCCCCCTTGCTGCTATAAGTATATTCTTCAGGATGAACCTGTCCCCAATATCTCAAATTACAAATTGGTGGAATTTGAAGAAACGTGCTTTCACAGGCAGGGGGAAAATTTTTCAAGATATCGTATGGGCATAGTTTGCACACTGAGAAACTTGGAGATGTATTCATAAATCCTACAGAAATTGAGGACTCAGAAAAGAGGCCATTAATAAAATTGAAACTCCTCAAAGATTTAATATTGTGAAATACGCAGCGAGTGACTCCACAGCTACCTCCTGTGCCTGCTGCCATGCTTGGTTCAGTTCAGGAAAAAGTCTTTCAGAAGTTCCTTCTCAGTCAGTTTTCTTGAGCTCTTTGCTGTTAAGCAAAATACCAATCTCTTGACCTCCCTATAAATAATTTGCTTGTTTATTAGGATGTGATCATTGATTTAAAAGTTATGGTAGACAAACACCTTTTGAAAAGACAAAAGGAGAGCCCATTGTAACACCACCACAGAACAAAAGTAACTACTTCCCTTTATTCAAGTCATAATCCAGCCTGTAATTCTAGTACTTGTGAGACTGAGACAGGACATTTCCCATTCTAGGACAGCCTCAGTGAGACCCTGTTTCAAAATAAAATAGGGCTGAGAGCGTATCTCAGAGGTAAAATGCCCCTGACTCCAATCTCCAGTTCAAATAAATAAATAAATAAATACATAAATAAATACATACAAGAGCTATAGTTCTTTTATTTTTTAAACATAACACCATTATATAGAAGTCATAGGAACTCAGAACCGGAGAGGGGGAGCTCAGGGATGACTTGGATCAAGTCGTTATTTATTATCTACATGTGAAAATGTACTAAAGAATGTAAATTGCTAGACTAAGGTCTAGTTACAATAGAATTGAGAGGTGAGATAAAAAGTTATGAAGAATTCAACACATTGTTATGGTTTTCAAAGGAGTCTGCATCCAAGTTTGTTTTCCAGACATTTGAAGTGTTATTAATAATTTTTAATGGAATGGATTATTTGGGGGTAATTTGTATTCTAGAAGTAGCTCATACAAATAGTTTTTTAAAAATGCATGAGTAGAAGATATAAAATCACATTATAAGGCTGCAATATATTTCTTATTCCCCCTTTTGAGTTTTTGGGGGACGTTTTTGGTACTGAGGCTTGAATACACAGGCATTCTACCTCTGGCCACATCACCAGCCCTATTTTATGTTTTACTTTAAAACAAGTTCTCATTAAGTTGCTGAGGGCCTGCTAAATTGCTAAGCCTGGCCTCAAACCTGCAATCCTCCTTTCTCAGCCTCCCAAGAACTGGGATTACACATGTGCCACCATGCCTGGCTTGTAGTATATTTCTTATAGCAGCTACCATTCTTTTCCTATATATATTAAAATTCTTTTTGTTTTGGGGGTTCTGAACTCTCTCAAGATATCTAGATTGGATATGTCTAAGTCTAATTTTCATACATTCTGATCAGGACTTGGAAGGTTCTTTCATTTTAAATACTTGAAGGCAACACTTTTCCTAGTCTTTCTCTACATTTTCCCCCAGTGTTCTCAATTCACCCCTTCTACAACTCCTACCAGAAAATTTTTTAAACGTAAACATGCTCCTATCCCTGAACACTTACTACAGTCTCACTAAGTTAAGGTGTTCTGGCCTCAGACCTGCTGTTCTCCTGTCTCAGTGTCGCAAGTACTTTGATTACAGGTGTGCATCACTGCCCCTGGCTAAGCTATTTTCAACCCTCCGCTTAGGCTTAGCAGCTCCCTCAGCTCCCTGAGAGACCAGTCTAAAGCTAAAGGCAGTGAAAGCAGCAGCTTCCAATCCCTGTAAGAAAGAGGAGGAAGAAGAGCTAGAGTCTGGTTCCTCTAGCAGGAGGGAATTATTAACCAGTTCCCAGCTGAGTATGGTGATACACATGTCTACTCACAGTATTTGCAAGGCTGGGACTGGAGGAAGGCAGGTTTGAGAACAGCCCCAGCAACTTAGTGAGACCCTGTTTCAAAATAAAAAGGACTGGGAGTATAGCTGAGAGGCAGGGCAGAACATGAATGGGTTCAATCCCTAGTACCAAACAGACACACACACACACACACACACACACACACACACACCACACCCCACACCCCACACACTGTATCTCCAAATACAGTCCTGTTCCAAAGTACAGGAGGTTGGGACTTTGAGATAAATTTGGAGGAAGGACACAGTTCTGCAGCTTAGCCACTGGAAAAATCTCTACCATGATAGGCTTCCTGTAAAATGGGATAATTAATATTAAGGGGAAGAGGCAGGTTCACTCGCTTGTACTTGGCCGATTCCTGTGATTCTCTGCCCGTGACTTCTCACTCTTCCTAAGATGGCTCCATGTGGCTCCACTTGGCTCCTAGAAAGAAGCCGACTGTGGAGTAAAGACCAGGCACCTGCTCACTGACTGACTGCAGACAGGGAAGTGAGCACCAGCGTGGAGCCACTAAGCCCACCAGGACCCTGGCAAAGGGGCCTCCCTCATGGACAGAGGGCTCATAGAGGAGGAGCCTCCTAAATGGCTATCCACATCTATGCTTTCTCCCTTACTAGCTATTCTTACTTAACACTCCTACCGTAGTGAGATTTTCCATTTTCCTAGCTTGAATTTTTTAATTGCAGGAATCTGAGAAATAGCATTCTGCACCCCTTCCCAGAATATTTTGTAATATGCCAGCTCTTCTGAGAAAATTCTGGAAAATCTAGAATTTTCCCAAATGCTTCTAATTCTTGCATATACATAATATTCTTGGTGGAGTTATATAGGAAGGAAATCAGCTAAGGAAGTTGAATACATTCCATCTTAACTTCATGAAAAACTGATAAGATGTGGGTTTCTCAATGAATCTTTATAAGCTATACCAAATTGGTCACTTTGAATTTTGAAATGTAGATTATCTCCAAATCCTTGAAGCCTTGAAGTAACTTTCAACTCAGCATCTTTTCCCAGAAACACACAGATGGCCCAAATGATAGTAGCCTTCAGATTTGAGAAATGTTTGAGACGGAGGGGAATTCCTAAACCAGCATCTTGAAGTAGCTTTTTCCTACAAATCATCCCATGAAGAAAAGAGTAGGTCCATAAAGAATGAAGACAATTTTCTTCTTTTGTACTTAACCTAATTGTTTTTTTTGGTTATGTTAAAGCTGCTCCAGGACATTTCATTTCACAACTGGTAGGGTCAGAAAGCATTTGAGAGACCATCACCATGGTTTCTCACAAGAAATACAGGGGGGCACGGTAGTAGCTTTCCCTTCCTTCAAGGCTCCTGAGCACAGGCAGCATCCTTCCACCCCCATCCCCAACCCTTCTGTGGAGACTGAGGAGCTCCTTCCCCCTCCAGACCTGGAGGGAGAGAGCAGGGAGGCTCTTTGCAAAGCATTACCTGCTCACGGAAGGGGTCTCTTAATAGCAAGTGATGCTCTGAAAAGAAATTCAGGTATGTAAGGCCTCTAGCATCGGACCATGCTTAATGTGATCAGATTGTTTTTTCTAAGGAAGAAAAGAAAGGGAGAACATGTAGTGTCCCGGAACCCCTGGGAAGAGAGGGTCTTTCAGTGAAGAGAGAGAGAAAGAGAAAGAGAAATGGGGGGCAGGCTTCATGCTCATCATTTTTTCCATTTTTCCTGGGCCTGGTCCTATGCAAGCCAGAATATAAATCTGGCTCAGAATCCATCCAGGCAGGAAATGACTCGGGCTTAGTACCCTCTCTTAATAAACTCTATATTCTTACTGAATCTATCAAAGTCAAGAATGGAGGCAAAAAGGGTTTGCTAAATAGAGTATCAGGAGACAACAAAAAGAGAGCTGGGCATGGTAGCATATAGCTGTAATGCCCATACTCGAGACAGGAGGATATCAGGTTTGAGAACAGCCTCAGCAATATAGAGGGACTCTTAGTAACCTAACAAGACCCTTTTTCAACCCCCTAAAATATTAAAAAGACCAGAGGTGTATCTTGAAGGTAGAATTCCCCTGGGCTCAATTCTCAGTAAAAGGAAAGAAAATGCGTGTGTGTGTGTGTGGTTTGGTTGCCTACAATACATAGAACTGCCCAAGCAGCCAAGATGTCTTTTATTATCACATATTTTTATTTTTAATCGACACATTGTAATTGCACATATTTATGGGGCCAAGTTGCCTTATATTTCTTCTCTTTTCCTTGAAAAGCCTAGGGCATACAACCAGGGAGTTATTATTTCTGCCTATGCTTCTCAGCTCAAGGCGAATAGAAACAATTGTACTCACAGCAAAGAAAGGAAAGTATAGCCCTGGGAGACTAATTGGAAGAAGGAGGGGCTACCAGCAAGAAAGCCTCAGTTGGTTCTTCAAAGATCCCACTTTTCCTAGTATATTGAATTCAGCAACCTTTTGTAAGAAACGGCACAAAAGATCAAACTTTTCGCCCTCTCCACCCCTCAAAGTGCTACTGCATTTATGAAAACATGTAATGCAACAAATCCTTGGCTCCTTCATAGGGCCCGTGGACAAATCCTCAACCTGCTATTTTCTATGGTGAACTCCTTCCTCCTGTACCCCTCTCCCAGCCTCTCCCAGTGATGTGCTGCCTTCAGTTTACTTCTGTGGAGCAATTAATTCTTGATGCGCACAGGCTCATATTGTAAGCACATATGTTTGCTTTTGAAATAAAGTTGTTAATGGCTAAATGTATTCCTTCTTCCCGGTTTCACAAGCTCATGATGGCAGGCACCATAATGTTTTTCAAGTACTGGTGACTGTTTTTCTTTGCTCAGGGCACTGGCCTGTCTCTCACATTCACAGCTGTTGTACATGGTTTGCATTGAGAAAAAGAGGGAGGAGGGAGGGGTGGGAGGAGGAAAGGGGGAGAGGGAGGAAAGAGAGAGAGAGAGAGAAAGAGAGAGAGAGAGAGAGAGAGAGAGAGAGAGAGAGAGAGAGAGAGAGAGAGAGAGAGAGAGAAGTGCGTGCTAGCTTATACTCTCCCTTTCTGGAATGAGTCAGAGAGAGAGAAGTGCTAGCTTATACTCTCCCTTTCTGGAATGAGTCTGAATTGCCTGATATTGATGCACTTGACCGGAATGAACTGCAGTCCACACAGGTACAAGTGTCCTGGGTTAATCAAGACAAAGTTGCTGTGACTTTAATCTACAAAAATAGTATCCCACCGTTAGGATAGTGAAATAAAACTCCTTTGCTGTCAGTAGTGAGAAAGGAACTAAGAGGAATATCCCAGAGTCACAGAGCTGGGCTACACAAGGACTCCCCCCTACTGGTGCCCAAGGTCCTCTGAGTCTATAAAGGAAAGCTGCCATCTCTTTGGTGAGGTCACTGGCCTTAGAGTAGGAAAGATTTTGTTAATTCACCTTTGAAGAAAGTTCCATGTCTGGAACAAAAACTATTCACTCTAAATATGCTTATTTCTCAAGACATATGAATTGCACTATTACCTATGCAACATTAATCTCTCTCTCTCTCTCACACACACACACATACACACACACACACACACACACACACACACCACACACACACACACACACACACATACACACACACACACACACACCCTCAGGGGTATGCTCAAGAAGTAGTCCCCCTGGGCACAGGGACAAGAAAGGAGGTGGGAGAATTTCCCTTTTTGTTTTATACCCTTCTGTAGTGTTTATACTTTTTACTTTGTGGGGGTATTACTTTTGTAATAAAAGGAAAGCCATAATAGCCATGGGATTTCTCTTGCAATATCCATATACTTTAAAATGATCTGTTATCACAGTTCACATTCCACTAGGCCATATTACAAAGCATGTTTTTGAGGGAGTAGGCCATGCCTTGTGTATACAATATGGAATTTTTATTAATTGTTTTCAACATTGTCTGTGCTGGGCAGTACTATGTAAGTAGGGTAACACTTAACAGTTTATACCTCTTGTCTTGGTATATTTAAAAATGTCTTGTTTTGGACAACAAATGTTAGGATTCCCCTAGTTATGGGTATCTGGATGGGCTGTTCACTGGATTTTTAATCTACCCTTGAAAATAACACTTCAGGTTAAAAAAGTGGGCACCTACTAGTCACTATGATGGGTACTTTATATACATCATTTAATTTAATCATGCAATAGTCTTCTGAGACAGGAGAAATTATACTAATGATTTAAAAAATTGAGGATCAGTAACTCACCCATAAATTTGCTCAAATTTTTTACTATTATACCTACATTTTTTAGAAATTCAAAAAGACATTGACCATGTCTGTCCTTTCTAAACATTCTGACACTTATAAACTCCTAATGTCTGTGTAATTATGTTAATAACATCCTTCTAAAACTACTATAAACTTATACAGATTTCAGAAATAGACATTTGTTCTCATTCTCAACTTGAAATCCATTCCCTCCAGGAAGCTTTCCCTGTCCCCTTAACCTAAATCAATTTCCCTGTTACACATGCTCATAGCCCGTTTCAAAGCACTTATCTGTTTATAAAGATTTATTTGACTAAGATCTGTATCTCCAATAGTCTAAGCTCCTTGCAGGCAGAGAGTACTCCTGTTTACCTTTCAATATTTCCCCAGCACCAAGCACATAATATTAATAGCACTGACACATTGCTAGACACAAACTATCAGCACTATGTTGCTCCAAAAGCCATTAGAGGGTCCCTAGACTCTCACATCTATATCCTACAATAAAAAGGTGGGGAGAAGAGAGATTGACCCTCTCACAGGCACAAATCCTACACAAGCAAACCAGAAAATCTTAGATTTTTCTGAAACAGCTGCTCTGTCTTCAGGTAGACCTCCTGAAGAAGGCTTTGTTGTATTATTAGTTTCAGTCCTCTAGCCTTCCTGTCAAGGTGAGACTGTACATAGCCCATTTTTCATTTCTCAGTCCCAGAACCCATACTTTCTCTTAATGGCAACACTTTTGTCATATCATGATTATTTTAATATGTTTATATTGTGTGGTTTTGGAGTAGCAATCTGAAAAGAAACACACTTGAGGCTGCTTTGAGGGAGCAATTCTCCATACTGAATAGTGGGACAGGGGTGGAAAAGACTAAGAGGATTATGGGCTAAATGACTCCCGCCCCCAGCTAACCCTTTTTACTGCCAATCTTATTATTATTAAGTGGTATTATTATTGCTATTTTATAGCTCTATTAATCATCTACTATTTCAATAAAGGGAATAAAATAAATACCCTTATTCATTAGAATTTCCTTCTCCTTTTCAATATCCACCTACTTTAGCAAATATTTCAAACTAATGCAGCAAACTAAATACTTTTATTGTAGCACGGACACGGAGCGAAAGAAATCTAGATGTAGGCTGCTCCAGGACTAAAAATTCCATCCAATTTTTCATTCTTCAAACAGCATTGGTATTATCAACTTCAAAATAGAATATAGAACTTATTTTAAATTAAAATTAAACCTCATTCTTTTTTATTAGCAATGACAGCAGTGTGCGCAAAAATAGGTATGCAGTGCACATTTTTTCTCTTTGAAAAGAAGTAATAGTATAAGGGGAGGGCATGAAGGACAGGTTGTGTTGGCATTATTATTAGATTTGATTAATCCATAGGGATGCAGTAAAGCTAGGAATATGAATCCTCCTGTAGTCAAATTAGGGGAGTAATACATGATTAAAAAAAAAAAAAAGCCTCCTCCTCTCCATTTCCAATTTTTTACCCAAAGATCTCAATTATATATGATTTCATCACTAACTACCTTTACAATTTTCCAGTAGGTACAAAACATGCAGAAGTAGGCAACAAAATATTACTTTAGAAGTCACAGAGTATCTCATATTTGATTCATAGAGGGACAAATTTTTAAAACACACAAAATCATTATTTACAGTTTTCAGCAATGGGAGACTACATTAAATATGCAGAGAAAACAAATGCAGCCCCTGCATGCAATTCTAGTTTGCATTAGCTCTTCCTTGTTGTTCTTATTTGTATACCACAGCCTGGAGCTTTTGACATCATTTGTATATTCATCTACAGAGCAGGAAGTTTACGGGAAAGGCATCACAAAGACCATTAAGAACAGGCATTGAACTACTGAGACTCATAGGTTCATTGAATGTAAAGAGAAAGCTCTATTTTAAATGTGATGACACTATTTAGTATGGAATATTCCCTCCAGCAAAGCAAAAGAGCACTTCATCCCATGTTTTCATTTCTTTTATTTTTTCAAGTATTATTTAAAAAGGACGAGCCGGGCGTGGTGGCACACGCTTATAATCCCAGCATTTGGGAGGCTGAGACTGGAGGATCCAGGTTCGCAGCCAGCCTCAGCTACTTAGTGAGGCCCTCCACAACTTAGTGGGACTCTGTTTCAAAATAAAGAATAAAAAATAGGGCTGGGGGTATAGACTGGAGATAGAATGCTCCTGAGTTCAATCCCCAGTACCGCAAAAAAAAAAAAAAAAAAAAAAAATCCAAAAAACAAATAAAAAGGATGAAAGTAATGTAATGCAGAATAAATGTCATTAACTCTGAAAACTAAATAGCAAATGAGTGCATTTCAATCAGATGCCAAAGATTTTTTAATCAAGTATTTGCTTCAGCAGGACAGTGTATTTGGTCTCTCTGAGCCACTTTTACACATCAGAATCTTTTATTTTAATTTTTAATGTATATTCGGCTTTTTCCATGTATTTATCTTTATATTAATTTTTATAAGAGATCATCTGGCTTGGATTTTTTCTTCTTGTAAGTTTCTATATATTCTCTTCTTTTATCACTAGAGTGACTGAAGTTCAGAGAGGCTAAGTAGCTAGGTTCAGGTGCCCCAGGGTGTTAGAAGCTCAGCAAGAATTAGAATTCAGGAAAATTTTGGTTTTCACCTTTTGCTTGAATCATTAGAATTATAGGGCTTGGATATAAAATTTATCAAAAGAAACTGAAGAGTAATCATTTCTTGGCTTTTACTTGTGTTAGTTGGGAAGAAGGGGAAGACTCCAACTCACTCCCCAGTTCAAAATATCAATTTGATATATCATTCTTGAGAATGAATGAATTTTTAAAAGATGTACTGATAGGCAAACTCCTATGGAGTATGCTTATTCAAACACACTAGAGACAACACATTAGGAGATCCTTAGCATTTAAGGGGAGACTTCCAACCAGGCATGATGGTGCATGCCTGTAATCCCAGTACTTGAGAGGCAGAGACCAGAGGATTGCAGGCTTGAGGCAAGCCTCAACAACTTGGCTAGGCCCTCAGCAACTTAGTGAGACCCTGTTTCAAAATAAAAATTAAAAGAGGTCTGGGGTGTAGCTCAAAGATAGGATGCTCCTGGGTTCAATCCCCAGTACCCTCCCCATCACTAAAAAAAGAAATGTCTCCAGAGACCTGAAGAAGATCCCCAGACTCCTTCAGATTCTGATTGCAGTAGTTTCCTCTGCTGTAAAAGAGAAAGGATAATTATTTTATCTACTCCACAGAATTGTGATCACTAAACAACAGTGAATCAAAGGAGAATCAGAGGGCTACAGTAAGGTATAGATGTTGGGCAACCTACTAATATGAATCAGGAAAATGAGGCTCACTCTGAAAGTGGCTCCATTCAAATCCAAGGCCAAGTGACAAAGTTCCCTTAAAAGCAAAACAAAACAAAGTTGTTCTTTTTTGCGTAAACTTCTTGAACATCTCAGCAAAGGACGCTGTACTATGTTGCTAGTGGTCAATAGCACATTAATTAACTCAACCCAAGTCTACTTTTCTTTACTCTGCTTATCTGCATTTACTGCATTACTAAGTGAAAGTTGCCTTCCCCCAGTCTCCCACTATATTGGTTCATCATTTCAGTTCAACCCTCTTCCTGTCCAGCCAGCCTGCCACCCTATTATTTAATAAAAATGTTGAGACTACTGAAATTAACATCAAATGCTCTACCTACCCCACCCACCCATGGACACTGCTGCCAGAAAACCTGCTCTGTTTCTCCTTCTCCCCAGGGCCAAGAATCTAGAAAATGTACCTCCACTTATCCCAAAGCAATGAAGACAACTAACACTTAATACTCGTAACGTTGTGCCTATTGGTTAGGCCTAGAAAAAACCTGTGATGTTAGTGCTGTCCCCATTTTACAGAGGAACAAACTGAAGGCAAAGAAGTTAAATGATGTGCCTAGTAATTGAAGTGAGTTGTCAGTAATTGAAGAAACAAAAACTCAAATTCAGACATTTCCACCCTGGTACCCCTGGTTAGCCAGAAGCTACTGCCTCTCAATTACTAAATTACTAAGCTGAATACTGAGGAGTGTGTGTGTGTGTGTGTGTGTGTGTGTGTGTGTGTGTGTGCGTTTACTGGGGATTGAACCCAGGGGAATTCTACCTCTGAGCTACACCCGCAGCCCTATTTTATTTTAATTTTTTTTTTTTTTTTTAATTTTGAAACAGGGCCTCACTAAGTTGCTGAGGCTAGCCACACACCTGTAATCCTCCTGTCTCAACATCCCAAGCACTAGAATTAGAGGCATGCACTTCCACGCCCAGCTCTGGGGATTTCTTAAATTCATGTACCTAGCCATGTTCTCACTTTGTTTCAGTAGCATCAGTGACTTCAACACAGCCTCTTAATCTGAGAGTGGGAGACAGTGACCCTCAGTAGCATTCTTCACACACCTACCTTCGTCTTCGTTATTATGTTATTATGAATGTGCAAATCTTATATTCTGTGGGTCAGTTAGAAGGAATATCTCTGGGGCCTGTGGCAATGACTTTGAGTGGCAGAGCTAAAGAGTAGTTCTTGAAGTCCTGAAACAGAAGGAAGGACGGGGTATGTTCTTGTCAGGGAGGGGAAGGCACTTTGCAGGATGGGAGAGAGAGCGATGGTCACACGTGGTCATAGGGAAGCAGGGAGCATCCAGACAGGAGCATATGCTTTTTAGATGAGACAGGCCAAGCTGCCCTATGGCCACTCGTTTCAAGCCAGCAGGGACAGGTAGAGCCGTCTTTGTTCCCTGTCCCGAGAGAATGAACTGTGGTGTGATGTGCGCCGAACACTCCGGGAAGGCAATCCCTCCCCTCACATCAAACACATTTAAAGTTCACATACCCTAGGAAGGGATACTCCTTAAGCTGCATCTCCTAACATTTAATTATCTCTAAATCCTTTTGAAAGGATTCCCTGACACCTAAAAGAAACTTAACAATAATAACTTAGACCAGTCGTCGGCACTTGGTACATGTCCCTGTCTGGAAGAAAACTGATACTGGAGGGAAGAAAAAAAGATGAGCCCTCTTCAGAATGTCATCATGGTTACCCCAAATCCTATGATGGGGAAAGTGGCCAATTACTATTGTTGCGAAGGATAAAGATTCCAGCTGGGACTCAAAGTATTAGCAGTGTAGGGATGAAATCCTCAGATCCTTAACCAAAACTCTGACTATGAAGTTGTTCTGAGAACTACCGTGAGATAATTAGTGACTATATTTAACAGCTTGTTGGATTTTATGTTTTTTAAATAAAGAAGCGAGGAAGTAAAAGAAATTTGGGGGGACAGAATTACAATTTCAAAGAAATGGCATTTCTTAAGAAATGAACGCATTCTATCTTTATTTGTTAAATTTTCAAATATCTGTAGAATCTTCATTAGGCAATATCCTGTGGAAAATAAGAATTATAGAGTTATAAAGAGGGTAAGAGGTCAGGGATGAAGATGTCAACCCCATAGAGAGGATAATTGAATCGTATGTCTCATTGAAAAATTGTTTAGGTCTAGCAGCTATGAAAGTTAAAATTATCCTCCCTATTTCACTCAGTGTATTTCATTATTTAGATATCATATATTAGACATAAGGAAGAACGTCTTGAGTGTAAGAGTGATTAAACACTGAAACAGGCTACCAAAGGAGCTTGTGAAATTATCGACTCTAGAACATTTTAAAAATAGAGGCAACCATCTGTCTTAAATGGTTTTGGTGGTAATTCTTCTTGGAAAAGGAGACTGGACAAAATAAACTTGGTAGGAGAATTTTTAAGTTAATAATTTCCTAAACAGTTTCCTATTTTGGTGGCCTCATGTGCACATATGCTTTGTGTTTTATCAGGAGCTATTCTGACTTGTAACTACATCAAGATTGTGACTTTGGTTCATGATGTACTTTAGGGCTAGTTAAAAAAGAAATTGTTATAATCCTTATGTTTGATTTAAATATTATTGCTCAATATCTGAATTTTTTTTGGAGAACATGGCATGATGTCTATGTAAAATATACAGATTTTATAGAGAGAACATTTACAAAAATAATTTTAAAAATCACAGTATGGTAATATATACCCCTAGGCTAGAGAGATGCAACTAAAACTAAAAAAGAAAGAAAAATACAGAATGTGTAGATGAGACAAAATTTTACCTTTGCCCTTTTAGAATATTTTTGGCTAGACCTGAGAATTAAATTGACATAAGACTGTTCAACAGGGAAAAAAGTAAACAAATTTATTTTATGCATGTTTTATCTGACTTGGGAGGCTTCATAAAGAAATGAGCACACAGAGTTGAACACTTGGGTGAAATGTGATGGCAGTTGTGTGCCAGAAGCCAGCCCTGCCCTGCCATGGGGAGCTCCCTCCAGAGGAGGAGGTAGAAAGGACAGTAAAGATGATCACCTGTGGATACTGCCCTTTTACACATGGTGATGCTTCCCACTAGCAAAGTGTGATCCAATGAAGTGAATTGGGCAAAAAATAGGATGTTGTGAAAAAAAAACTAAATTATGTGGAGAGGCTAGAAGATAAGAGTTATCTTTGTAATGTCTGTACAGTATTCTCTCAGCCTCAAGCAGGACACTTTACTTCTAGTATAGAATGAGCAAACTTTGCATAGGAATTTTATCTCCTGCCTTTAAGAAACCAAAGGAAGATCAGAATGATCTTATACCTGCTATTTTTCAAGTGCCTTTAACTCAAAACCATCAATAGGCCAGAGTGGCATATTTTGGGATGGCATATACTTAATCCTCAAAAATGTTAGAACCAAAAAAGTGGGACAAGGGAAGAGAGGAACATAATTTCCAAAGAATGAACTTCAGCCAGGATTCCATAGAATAATTTCAGATGTTTGAATATTTCTATAAAAATATTTTATTGCTTTCTAATATTTTGGAAATTAGTTATGTGGGAGGGAACAACAATATAACATCAACAATGAAAAATAACCTTGTTCAATTTTATTATAGAGAGGGTGTTTTACTCTAAACGAGGAAAGAGATACAGGTGATAGGGATAAATTGTTATCATCATACTATGTCTAAGATATCTTTGATAGATATAATCTGCCCCTATGATTATTGACCTTATTCTTTATTTACATCTGCTCTGGATTAAATTAGGCAATGCCAAGGAAAAAACAAAACACTGAATTTTATGCAAACTTTTAATCTACATTGACAAGCTTGTTGGCATACCAAAGCCTCAATAAAACTTGTGTAAGAAGGTTCTTGCTATTCGAAACATAAAACCAAAGACCGAAACTATGATTATAGAATGTCTAGAATTGAATGTATTAGAATATCTAAAATTTTAAAAATTCACTATAGAAAGTATTGGCAAAAATGTATAATAACGAGATGTGAACTTTGAAACTTTGTTTGGAATTTTATTATAAACTGAATGACAATTCTTCCCTATGACCTATCTGTTTTACTCCTAGAAATTAACTCCTGAAAAGGAAGGCAGGTGCGCATATAAAGACTTGTACATGAGAGTTTACAGTGGTGTTATTTTAAAAGCCCCCCGAAATATGGACAACCCAAATGTCCATCAGTAAATTAATGAATAAATAAATTGTGGCAAGCATACACACTACAGAATACCACTCAGCATTATAAAAATAATCAATGGATGCACACAACAATATAGTTGAACCTCAGAATAATTACACTGAGTGATCAAAGGCACAACAAAATAGTACTGTATTATTCCATTTATATTAAAATCTTGAAAGGCAAACTAATTTATAGTGACAGAACACAAATAAGGAGTTGCCTTGGAAGATGGGTCTGAGGAAGACACAGGGAAGAATTATAAGGAAGCGTTATAAAACTTTTGGAGATGGTAGATCCATTCACTACCTTGATGGCAGTGGTAGTTGCATGGATGTGTTAGTCAACTCTTCATTACTCTGACCAAAATACCTGACAGAAACAACCTAAAGGAGGGAACATTTACTTTGGCTCATGATTTCAGAGTTCTCAGTCCATGGTCATCCAGCTCCATCGCTCTGAGACTGAGATAAGGCAGAACACCTTGGCAAAAGGACATGGTGGTGTAGTGGAGGAGAGCTGATCAGCTCGTGGCGGCAGGGAAGCAGCGAGAAAGGAGGGGACAGAAGATAGATGCTTCCAGAGCATGCCCACAGTGACCGACTTCCTCAAACCATGCCCACCCATGTAGAGTTTCTACCTCCTCCCATTACTCTATTAAAATTATTAATCCTTCAAAAGGGTTAATCTACTGATGAGGTAAGAGCCTTCATGATCTAGTCATTGCCTAAAAGCCCTACCTCTGTACCTTGCTGCACTGGGGACCATGCTTTCGGGGAGAGGACATGCCGGATCCAACTATAACAATGGGCATAATATATATACATATATAAATATATATATATTTACACTTATATATAGTATATATGTACACTTATATACGCATATGTATATATATATATCACATATACATATTGTAACCATATATGTATATGTCAGAATTTAATTGTAATGTGTGTGTGTGTGTTACTGAGCATTACTTCTAGGAGTATACTATCTCTGAGTTATATCTCCAGCCCTATTTTTATTTTTTATTTGGAAATAGGGACTCATTAAGTTTCTGAGAGCTTCACTAAATTGTTGAGGCTGTCCTAGAACCTGTCATCCTCCTGTCTGAGCTTCCCAAGTACTAGAATTACAAGCATGCACCACCATACCCAACTACTTTGTATATTTTTAAAATGTACATTCCTTGTATGTCTGTTTACCATTTATACTCCAGTAAGGCTGTTTACACACACACACACACACACACAACACACACATACATATTCTCTCTCTCAAAGCTGACAAAGCTCAAGAAATCCCTAGTATATATACCCCTCCTCCAATATAGTAGACCACATAGTTTCTTTTTTTTTTTCTCTTGAGGTGACTAAATTTGCAAACACTAGAGTTTATCCAAAATTTAATTTGCCTGATCACAAAAGTCTAATCTTGAAATGCTACACAAGGTTACATTATAGAAGTCTAGTCTCAAAGCCCAGGACTGAACTATAGGCTGGAGGTCTGTTTGTTTTTACAGAGAAAACAGCTCATTCTCAGAACTGTGGGTCAGGATTGAGTTTGTTGCTTGCTTGGATACTTGACTGGTATTTGCAGCTACAAGAATGAGTACAACTTTTGATTCAAGTCTCAGACTTTACTATTTTAGAGGCTGCATAAAATTGACTTTCCTTTGCCCTGGCTGCCTCTCCGGAAGGAGAGATTGGGAGTGGAGGAGAATACTAACTTTTCAACGTGGAAGAAACATTTCTGGAGGTTGATGTCGAGAGGAACTGAGTCTTTCAATTTCTCAGCAGGCAGAAATCTGCAGAACTTTTCTGAAGGTTACTTCTGCTCAGAAGGCTCTAAAATTGAAACGCCAAGTTGTAATCCTTTTGCTGTTAATACAGATGGTCTCAATGATTCAGCCCTCACCACAATGTCATCTTTGACTTGGACAAAAAGGAAATGATAGGGAGAGGGATTTGGGGGCTCCCTGACAAACCTTCTCCTCCTAGGACAAAGTCGGCCATGGGAGTTTGGTTTCTGTTTGCTTCTGCCTTTCTTTGTGAGTACAGATTTTCTTTGCTTTTTCTATCAGAGCCAAAATCCTCAATCAGTTGGCTTTCAAAGATTATTTACACGTTTCTAGTTATGCCACAATCACTTCTTATACAAACCAAACAATATGCCTCTTCATTAAAAGTTGTTTTGAGCAGAATTAAAGCTTATTTTGTTTTAGTTGCACAGTTTGGAGCCATTTCCATTTTACGATTAGTAAGTGATCATTATGAAAATCAAGAGCGAACGTGACCTGACACTTCCTAGGCTTTCGTAATCTCGCTATGCAGTGGAAATGAACATGGAGTGAAAGAAAATTAAGCTGTGGAAAATATTTGCATATGTATTTATGTGTATTTTTTTTAGAGGTCTATAGGCTTCATCAGCTTTTCAGAGATACTCTATCCAAAATAGTTTAAGAACCGTTGATCTAAAAGCAACACTGCTTTGTTAGGAAAATTTGATGAGTACAGTGGTACATGCGCCTCACTGGAACTGATGACTGGATCTTAAAATGGAAACATGCAGTAAACATCACTGTGTTAAAAAAAAAATTGGCATTAACACGAAAATAAAATTTTAAAGGGATATACTTGATATATTTTAAACATTGTGGAAAATAAGAAAAGAATTATAGAACTTTGCTACTCTATACTTTAATGTCGTTTTAGTTGGAAGTACATTGATGGGAAGGAAACCATATTCTTTTCTTAATTCAGCCCTGTCAGCAGGACACCAGAGCACTTGAAAAGTGGGACAGGAGCCAGGCATGGTGGCGCATGCTTGTAATCCCAGCATTTGGGAGGCTGAGACCGGAGGATTCCGGTTCGTGGCCAGCCTCAGCTACTTAGTGAGGCACTCTGCAACTTATTGAGACCCTGTTTCAAAATAAGGAATAAAAAATAGGGCTGGGGTTATAGCTCGGAGGTAGAATGCCCCTGAATTCAAAAGGAAAAAAAAGAAAAGAAAAATGGGTCAGGGATCACTGGGGATAAAGATCCAGGCAGTTTATATTGATGTAATAATTGAAACCATGGAAAATATTATTAACAGTAATTAAAATTTTCTTTCCAATGTTTTACTGGTGTTAGATTAAATCCTTAAGTGCTGAATAAGAATTAATTATGATAGAGCCATCTTCTTCTAATCTTGACACAATGGTCATTAAAATGAACATAAGGGCTATGGACAAACTGCAGGAATTGTGTGTATGTGTGTTTTTAATGAAATTGGTGATGGCTGCTTCTATGCCTCCATCTATCAGTCAATAAGTGATAATCAACCTAATAAGGTAGCTATTTCCAGATATAAGGAGAACCATTTGACTAATTCCTTCTACACTGAGAAATCATACAGCAATTTAAACATAAAAATATTATTATGCTTTTACAAACTGTGAATAAGCATCATGAATAAGGTGTGAATTATCTATTGACCTAATAATTTAATATTTTTAGAGTTACCCAGATGAAATTTCCTATTTTTTTTCATTTTTTAAAAAATAAGCAATTTGTGGTTTTGAGTTAAATGGTACTTAAAAAAATAAAAATAAAAAAAGCTATGCAGCCAGGTGTGGTGGCGCACGCTTGTAATCCCAGCATTTGGGAGGCTGAGACCGGAGGATCTGGGTTCGAGGCCAGCCTCAGCTACCTAGTGAGGCATTCCGCAACTTAGTGAGACCCCTTTTCAAAATAAAGAATAAAAAATGGGGCTGGGGGTGTAGCTCGGAGGTAGAATGCTCCTGAGTTCAATCCCCAGCACCAAAAACAAACAAAAAGCTATGCTTTATTTATTTAAAAGTAAACTGATCTCTCTAAGTCACCTTTCACTTCTCAAGTTTCATGTTACCTAAACTCTCATGAGCATGAACTTCCCCTTTTTTAGTGGAATACATTTATAGGTATCCCACACAAAACATTCTCCTAGCTTCCTTCCTATCTCATCCGTCACTCTGTCTCAGACTTTACTTCTCTTTTTCTCCCAGATCATTCAGTGTTGGAGAACCTCTGAACCCTCTACTTGATCATATTTCTTTATTACCTATGTTTCTATTTAAGGAGCTTCATTTAGTCCCATGTTTCTAAAATGCCATCAGTATACTGAAGGTTCCCCAAGCCCTCTTTTTTAAGGCTTATCTATCTCCTAAATTCACATAAACAACTTCTTTCTAAATATTTCCATTTTGATGACCACTTAACATCCAAAACTTAACATGTCCAAATAGAATTATTTCGACACCAACCCCCTTCTCACTCACACACACACACACACACACACACACACACACACACACACACACACCTCACTTAAAAAGAAAAATATATGTATATGTTTCTTTCAAAAATTTTTTTCCATCACAGCAACTGGTCCTACTACTCTCATAGTCACCCTGTCTTGGTCAATGTTTTCACTGCAGTGATTCAAATATTCTGACCACACAACTTAGGGGAAGGAAGACTTATTTGCTCACAGCTTTTGGAGATTTTAGGGTTCAGTCCATGTCAGGCCAGGTCTGCAGAGCTCCAGGCATGGTAATGGAAGCAGAGAGAGGGAAAGAGTGAGGCTCTGCTCTCACATCATGGAGACTGGAAGCAAGAGAGAGAGCAGGGAGAGGAGAGGACCGTATATAATCCCCAAGGCCACACCCCTAGTAACCCCTCCTTAGAAACCAAGCCCTACTTCCAACATTGCTGCCTTATTTCCATGAGGGGTAGGGGGACATTCTAAATCCAAATCATTACATGCTCCAAAACACTATGTGTCCAAACTAAATTGCACCCTTTCCTTTATAGTAGAATTTCATAGGTAGGCCCATTTCTCGCATTCATAACACGTAGATTGTGTCCCTCCTCATAGCCCAACTATCACAATCTCTCCTCTGAACTGCTGAATCTCCCCAGCTGCCTCACTAACTTTCTCTGCCCATCTACAGGCTCCTTCTGCCTACTACTTTATTTTGAATGATTTTCTACTGAAAATAGAATTAAACTAGCTCCCCATCATTGTCTAACACTTTGCTATTCAAAGTATGGTGGGGGGAACAGAAATATGGGTTTCAGATAAAAGCTTGTTAGAAATACAGAATCTCAGACATAATGAACGAAAAATGGTATTTTAACATGACTCTCAAAAATAATTCACATGTGTATTAAAGTTTGTTGTCTGGTTTAAAAGAATCTATGAGATGTGGGTCCTGATTTTCTCTCCAAAATTACTCTCTACTCTACTCTTCCCTCTTTTCTCACCATTTCAACCTACAGTGAACTCTATCTTTTTGTCTAACACAGTAGGTGGATTCTATCTTGGAGGATTTCCTCTCACTCATCTTTCTACTTGGATTCTGTTCTCCCACATCTTGGTATGACTGAATCTGTGTACCATTTGTGTCTCTGCTCAGTTAACACTGATCAGAGAACTATTCTGGACCATTCATGCCAGAATTCCCCTACCCAAGTCATTCTTTCACATCATGTATATTTTCCTTGCACTAAAATGTATTTAGACATTGCTCATTCATTTTTTTGTCTTTGTGTCTTTTATTATCACTTCTCTAGGTTTTAGCTACCTTGAAGAATGGGATTTCTTTATCTTACTCATTGTCTCATATTTATCTGTAGCACCTGGAACAACTTTCTGCACAAAACAGATGCTTAGCAAAAACTTGTAAAAGACTGACATTCATTTTTTGTTGTTGTTGTTGCCTATGAAAAATAGAAACCTGTATTGTTTAGTTAAACTAAGTGAATATTTCTAAACTTCTAACATGGCAAAACAGTCTCTAAATTTGATCTAGAAGTAGCTGGCATTTTGTGTATAAGTGTGTTTTCACACTCTTTTATAAAGTTTGATTATAAAAAATACCAAATAAAATTTTACCTAAAAACTCAACTTTTTAGCACTTTTACAACTTTTGAACATCTGGCAATATGAAGTCTTCTTTTCCTCAGAGCCACAACATGGAAAAGCTGAGCTGATGCCCACAAGTATCTATCACTAACAACAGGAATTCAGCCCGAGATTTACTTGACTTTCATTCATCTATAGGTCCTAACTATGAAATCTGTGACCCCTGGGCCTGATTCCAGTCAATGAGTAGCCTTTTCCTATGTAGCTAACATGCACGTGTGTAGGTGTGCACCTACACACAACTTAGAAAAAAAAAAGATCTTCATAGATATAATTTATGTAGTTATATTTTCTATGAAACTTTTAAATTATTGTATCTATGGGATATATGTACATATATATACATATATTTACCCATATAGGTTATATATATATATTCATTATATTTAATGAATATTATGTAGGTAATATTCGTTATATATTACCTATGTAATAAATATTTTCATGTAGATGATAGTAATGCACTGTACATTATAGGCATATATTATATACCTAACATGAACCCACATTTATCTTTTCACTAAAGAATGGTAAGTTCTAAAACAAACAATGAATATTTATTTCTTTAAAAAAAATTAGATCCAGTCTTGCTATTCAGTGATTGAAGTCACTTAACTACAAATCAAATTTACTCACTTTAAACCTTCTCTAACTGCTTTTGCAACAAGGCACAGGCATGGTGCTAGATGTAATCTCAAAAATATCTGACACATCAGTGCTTCTACCTTTAGGACTATGAATAGACTTCAGCACTCTTTTTTATACTATGTTCCTCTTTATCTTTTATCTGCTAACATATCTACATATTATCTTTTATTAAATCATTCCCTGTTGAAGACACATTTCTCTTTTTCCTTTTTTAAGGAATTAGCATCTCAGAAGCTATATTTTAATCCCTTTTAAATATTCCTTAACAGTTGTCGATAAAATATTTTAGTATGTCACATATTGCCTAATTGATATACCACTGAGTCTCCCTGGAGAAAGAGTGTTGTAAAATAGCTTACCATTGGTTCCTTCAATAAATCAGTGTTCCTGTTGTTTTGAAACACACTGGGAAGAGCTAAAGCTGTAGTTTTGATTAACATAGACAGAGAAGTCCAAAACATTTCTTAGTTTTGAATGTTTCCCTTTATCAATAATTCAGCTCCAGAGTTACCACAGAAGGTTTCAGGAAAAAATCTCTCTCCAATGCCAGACAGAGAGCTATTTTGGAAGGCTATGTTTTTGCTACCCAGTTTCCAATGTGTATGACCCTAAGAATGATATTGATAATCTCCAGCGATCAGGCCCAAGGGGTGACTTTGATATTGTTCTGTAGGTTGCTTGCTGCTAACAGCTCTTCTCTGCAGGCTTCTGCTAGCAGATGTATGATAGAAGACACACAACTGGAATTGTCTGCTAAGGTACCAGCAGAGATTCTTTCTCTGTCATTAAGTAGAAGAAATGCTGATGTTACTTCTCTTCAGAAATTTTCACTAGGAATATTTTCATGTAGATAATAGTAATGCACTGTACATTTCAAAAATCTAGAAGAAGGGACTTTGAATGATTTCACACAAAAATACTGATAAATGTTTGAGGAGACAGATATAGTTAACCTGATTTAAGCATTATATAGTGTATACATATGTTGAAATTTTACAGGGTACCCCATTACTATGTATATACTTTTGGTTTTATATATCAAATAAAAATAAGTTTAAGTTTAAAAAAAAATGTTTTTGCCAGGTGTGGTGATGCACTCCTATAATCACAGTCCTTGAGAGACTGAGACAGGAGGATTGCAGGTATGAGGCGAACCTCAGGAACACAGTGAGGTACTCAGCAATTTAGTGAGACTCTGTTCCAAAATAAAAAATAAAATAGGGCTTGGGGGTGGGAGGTGTTTAGAGGTAGAACAAACTGAGTTCAACCCCTAATACCAAAAAAAGACTATTTTTTAAATGATAAATTTTATCACTTATGTGACACAAAGAAAAGACATTTAACATTTAACAAAAGTGAATATCTGAAACTTGGGCAAAAGATTTTAGATGTTGCCTCAGTTATACTTATTCTATCATCAATAGGCCAATATTTAATGTATCTTGATTTAATTATTAAATAAACATAAAGAAGAAAAAATGAGAAGGCTATAAAAGTAGAAGATATTACATCTTATATTAATACAGCTACAGAATTCTGACCAGAATAAAAATAGGAGTATGAAGAGAGTAATCGTTTGCTTATTAATTCAAGGAACAATTTGCCAGATTTTCAAGTATTATGAAAATAGAGATTATAGGACTCTGTTTTTAGCCATGCAGGTTTTTCAAATGTGTATGCAGTAATCTCATTATACCTGTGGTGCAGATTCTGATGAAAACAAGTTGTTCTCTCTTCTTTTACATGCACTGCCCCATTTTTTGAAGCAGCTAATGTTAACCAGTGAACAAGTTAACTATCTGAAGCCCTGCATGCAGGGCTGCTTTCTCAGCTACCATGGTTGAAACTGACAAGGAGAAGGGTTGTGTAAATATCCAGGCAGGGGCCAAACTACCTAGTTATCCCCCCAATACTAACAAGCACACAGGTAGAATATTTCTACCAAGTTGAGAGAGAATGGAGGTATCACCTGGAGCAGAGCTACCTTATTTAAGGACCTCATTATCTCAAGGCGCCCAGTTGAATAAGTGCATAGTTATTCCCTTTGTTACATGCAACCACCAGAGATATAGCACAAAAAGAGATGGTTCCAGCCATTCATGCCGTCATTATAAGTGCCACATTCAGAAATGGGACAAAAGCAACAGCAGGACACTGTAATCTCAATAGTTGTTAGGGAGGGCAAACAGGGAAACTTCTTCAAAGGCCACAACAAATTGCATGATCTGGTCCTTCATCACAGGCAAATTATTTGGCAGTGGGAATGGTGTGCAATACAACTTACCTATGGCAAAATAACTTGTACATGTTCTCCTGCCATCAAAATATTCCCATCACCTACACAACTAGATTTGCTTTTCTAAACAACAATACCAGTTGTTTGATGCATGATTTGGTCTAGCACTAGATAATTAACATAGCTTTTTATTTTATTTTATTTTTTAAACTTGTGTACTTACTCGATTTTAGTAAGGTTCTTTGCAAGGCATGGTAATCTCTACATAAAAGCAAGATCAGGTTTATGAGTGAAGAAGGCTACATGATAAAAAGTAATCGCTCTTTTCTTATTATAATTGTTTGACTATATTTGAACAAAATTAAATAATGCCTTCTTTATTACTCCTTATCATTAATTTTTCTAGGACATTCTTTTGTCATTTATTTATTCCTTTTTAAAACTTATTTGTTACAAAAATAATTTAGCTTTCAGAAGTACACCTCACGGACAATTCACAGTAACTTATATTTACTCTGAGCGCCTTTACTGCCCTGAATCTCTTGTCCTCCAACCTAAGGAACCCCTCTCTTGCATTGTATATGTATCCTCTTCCTTCTTTGAACACATATCTATGTACCACTAACAATCATAGTTTTCATTGTTTGAAAATGTATTACACAGTTATGATATGTATAATCTACATACATTTCTAAGATTTCCTTGATTGCTAAGGATAGTGAACATTTTTTTTCATATATCTGTTGGCCACTTATATTTATTCTTTTGAGATATGTCTATTTAGTTTACTTGCCCACTTATTGATTGGTTATTGGGTTTTTGGTGTTAAGAATTTGAGTTTTATATATTCTGGGTATTAATCTTCTGTCAGAAAAGTAGCTGGCAAAAATATTCTCCTGTTCTGTAGTTTCTCTCTTCACACTTCTGTTTCCTTTGCTACAAGGAAGCTGTTAATTTGATTGTTTTATACCATGTATTAGCTTTGGGTATTCTTTTCTGAATTTTAGGAGTACTGTTGAGGAACTCATTGCCTGTGTCTATGTGCTGGAGTGGTGAACCTGCATTTTCTTCTAGCAGTTGCAAAGTTTGTCCACTTTGAGTTGACTTTTGCACAGGGTAAGAGATAGGGATCTAGTTTCATTCTTCTGCATATAGATACCCAGTTTGCCCAGCACCATTTGTTTAAAAGACTACATTTTATCCTCTTTGTGTCTTAGGCACCTTTGTCAAAGATCAGATGACTGTATCTGTGTAGGTTTGCCCCCTACCCTGCCCCAACATGCCTCCATTCTACTCTACTAATTTACATGTCTGTTTTTATGTCAGTACCATATTGATTTTTATTACTATCTGTCTACAGTATCATTTGAAATTGGGGACTGTGATGCCTCTAGCATTGCTCTTTTTGCTTAGAATTGCTTTGGCTATTCTGGATCTTTCACTTGTAAAGTCACTTGTCTTTGGATTTAGGGTATACCCTAATCTAAAATGAGGTCACCTAGAGATTCTTAATTTACATCTGTACTCATTCTCCAAATGAATTCACACATTTCAGTTCCCATGAACATATCTCTTCAGGGTCACAATTCAACTACAGTACCCTTTCCATGAAATAAAAAGCAAATAAAACTAAACAATGTACTAAAATGGAATTTATGGATCAGGAGATATATGAATGCTCAACTTTACAAGATAAAGTGTTTTCCAAAGTGGATATACCAATTTCTACTCCCACAGCAGTAGACGAGTTCCACTGATCCCTATCTCAGACTAACGTGTATTGTTCCTTACTGAGTGCTTTGTGCCAATCACATGGATGTTAAATGGCATTTTTCTATTGCCGTCTATTTGCATTTCCCTGGTTCCTACTGAGATGGTTGCTTTTGAAGAGGTTTTTCTTCACTGTGGTTAGTATTAGATATTGAAAATCTTCATTTGTATGAAGTCTTGCCAAGATTTTTTGAGTCATTCGATTTGTATTGAGTCTGAATTTGAAATGAAAATTCTACACATCATCAGAAACTGAAATAGTCTTAGTATCTGTCAAAAATCATCTTGTGATGCTAGGCAAGTCATATACTCTTAAAAACTGCTTCTATCAATTTTACTTTTTTTAAGAGATAGGGAAAAAGGAATAAGAAAGAGGTGGCAGAATCATCCCAGCTGATCCTTGTATGGTACTTCTAAAATTGAGGGCTTCAGTTTGATGGAATACATTTCAACATCACTAGCCAACCTGTGACACGTGGACCCCCATAAGAGCTTGCCATCGGCTGGATACATCCTAAAGAAAAAAATCATCTGACCACATGTCATTCTTATAGTTCAGCCTGGCATATGCCTCATATCTTCTTTTGATCACCAACAGCATCTTCTGCATACGAAAGTGAGAAATTATAAAAAGAAGGAGAATCGCAAATGCACAATAGGACCAATCAGCGGCTGCTCATTCATCATGCAGCCTTCAACTGTGTTGCCTAAAGAAGGTTCAGAAACTGCAAATATGTGCCCTGCCACCTGCTGAAATGGCTATTTCCTGCTATTCTTCCAACAACGTTTATTAGAGATAGAACCAGGCTATCTGGATGACTCAACATGAAACTCCTAGGAAATGAAGAGGCTCTTAATGACAAAATGCCATCGCTGTTGAAATTATAGCAATACTCATTTACTGATTCTATATGAAGCAGGGAAACTTTTTTGATTTTTCAGTTGCAACAACCAGCTGATCTTGCATCTATGGTGGCATGACACTTGAGAGCAGAACACTCCAGTTGGAGATCCTAATACAACAATAATTACTAGATATGCGGGTCTATAGAAGCGAGGTGATGGAGATGAAAGGGACCTGTGAACCTTAAAATAATTTAAATGGTTACTCTTGCTATACTTAGCCACTGTGTTGCTGAAATCAAAACTTATCTAAAAGAAAGCTACCAATGTCATCAACAAATCCCAGAGCCTCACAATCGTGAACAAAAGTTAAGTATAAGAAGAAAAGGAAATTAAACTGCAGTAGGGTATAGAGAAATCAGCCCTTATGTGTTTCTTCTGAATTCTCAGTAAAAATATGAAATAGCATTGAAATAATGAAATATTAAAGTGCTTCTTCCCATCCACGAGCACCTACTGCCCACAAGGAACTGTAGAAGCTGCTTTGATAAGTATAAAAAAAAGCATAAAGACATAATCCCTGCCTTCAAAAATCTTAAAACCCATTGGAAATAAAATCATAGAGAAAAATAAAGCTTTCAGTATTGGCTTCAGAAGAGAACCTGCCATCATTAATAAACTGTATGAGAGAAGGCTAGAAATAAAGATGACTCCAACTTGCCTAAGGAGATTTGTATTGTGGTTAGAGCTTTGAGTTGCCTGGACCTATCAGAGTTTTAACAAAATAGAAGTCTTCATTAAAAGAAAGAAAGGCCTGCACTTAGTTATTTCAATGACTTTAATTGAATACAGTGATTCTTCTTCTAACAAACAGTCATTCAAAACAACCAAACAAAACAAACAGTTTCTGGGGAATTCACTTGCATAGAGAGAAAAAACTTGGGAGGTGTTGTGATACTCTTTGAAACACAAATTACCTCTTTCTTCTTCCTTAGGGGAGCACCACAGTGCTCCCCCACTTTCTGGATTCAGATGGAAGTTTTCTAGTTAGGAGTCCCAAATGGCAAGGTTGTGCTTTTGTCAGGGCCATGTGGGGACCACACACAGATGCTTGTCCAAAAAGTGTCCCCAACTGACCACATTGAATAAGCACATGCTACTATCTCCTCAGCTGACATTCTACTAATTTTTTTTTCTAAGAAAGGTAAGAATGCTTTATGTGTGGCAAATTCTTGCTGTGCATTTTGACCAAAGTGGCATGGACTGAATTCTAATCCTGTGTCCCAGGAGGTAGCACAGAATCAGATTACAGCTTCTAGGTACAAACTTCCTAGGTTTAGAACTCTATGACCTTGGAAGTGACTTGGATGTTAACTTCTCTGCACCTCAATTTCCTCTTCTATAAAATTAACCTATGAGACTGCCTTGCTCTGTTGCTGTGGAGGATGAATTTATGTATATTGTTATGCAGAGTGTTTATTAAATAATGACTGTTGCTATGACTATGGTATAATAGAGTCATGTCATCACAGATACACCATGTGGCTTGGAATCACTTGAGATTAAAATCACAGGACTAGTGTACAATGGCATGTGACCCTATTAGATCATATGGTGAGCAAAGAAATACACACACACACACACACAAACTGGGACATGAGCAAGCCAGCACAAGAGAAGCCATGTATAAAAATCTGCTCATCTTGTTAAGCATAAGAGAATATAAAGTAAGAGAACCAAAAAAGTACTAGAATAGAATAAAGCTCTCATCTTAGAAATGATATTTTTGGAACATTATTATAATCTAATAAATGGTACCCTAATTGTCCAAAAACAAGTTAGCAGTTAAAATCGTTTGATAGTATTGGGCCTGTGGGATTCAAGCCTAAGTTAAATTGTGACTGGATGTTTCCTCAGGGCAATTTCCAGCTCTAAGAGCATAGGATTCAGATTCATTTGTAAGTTTGGATTTAATTTGGACAGTCCACATTATCCTTTTCATCAAATGACCTGGGGGTACTGTGGTGAGTTCCACTTTCTCTTCCTTCCTCAGTTCCTTTTCTCTTTCTTCCTCAGTCCTTCATCTTGGCATATAGGCATCCAAACAAAATGCTGATTCCAAGTCCTTTTGATTCCACCCTTAAATTATGTCCTGCTTTTCTCCATCTTTCTGCCATCATCCTGACCCAAACCACCCAAATTTACCAACTGGGTTTCCTAAGTGGACACTGTGTTTTCAGTCATGTCTTTCTCCAACCTACTGGAAAAGGCTAAGAGATGTTACCCGACTGCATGGAGCCATTTAATGTTTTCCCATTGCTTGTGAAATAAACCCCAAGCTCCACATCAGGTCTCTTTTGCTGTGCCTCTTCACACAACCCAGCTTATAACTTTAGCCATACCTCCCTTGTTTTGTTCTTTCAATTTGCCAAGTACTTTCTTGCCCCAGGATCTTTGCTCCTTCATCTTCTTAACAATGTTTAGGTTCAGTTACACATCTCTCTCTTTCTTTCATTACATTTATATGTGTGTGTATGTGTATATATATGTACACATATACATGTGTATACACATATGTGTGTGTGCACCCATCATGGTCCATAGAGAAGTTGAGGGAATTGTATTCAGTAGAAAAAATATCAAGCTTTGAGCATGTATGGATCCCAGACCTCACATGCAGTCCCCAGAACCTGGTCTCCCTCCTCCTTTGCTTTCGCTGCTTTCTTTGTAGCCAACAGTCCCAGTCCCAGGCAGTCCTCCTTTTGTGTTTGATGATTTCTAGCCTCATGTGCCTTCCTCTCAGCCTCTCTAGAAAAGGGGAGAGGAGCTTCGTATTCCCAGGGACTCCAGAAGAACAGAACGTCCCCTGATGAGACCTGATCGCCTGGCTCCCTGGGCAGAGGAGTTTCAGTCTATTACTGTGGCTAGGGAGTTGCAAGGCTGGTACATCAGCTCACGGTTGTTTCCAGGAGCCAGAAGTAGAATCAGCTTTACTCAGAGTTCTTGGCTAACAAGAGTGGAAGGATGGTTGTTACCAGCAGAGGCAGGAGTGGATACTAGTGAGCCAAACCTGATGAATAAGATGAAGTAAATCTGTTCAATTACATAACACCAAATGAATCAAAATGTTCTTCATCTTTCAGTTATGCCTCATGTTAATGGGAAGAGCCTGCTCTCAGCAAAACATGAAGAGTTGGAATTTGGCCTTCTGTACTTACTCTGCCTGCATTGGGGGGTATTTTCTTTCTTTTATATCAAGAATATTTTCATGCATACACTGTCAGCCACTTTTCTGTTCTTGCACATCAGTGCCATCCAATGGTACTTTCTGTAAGGAAAGAGATATTCTATATCTGTGCTGTCCAGTGGGGAAGTCACTGGCTATAAGTGCTTTGGGGCACTTGAAATGTAGCCGATATGTCTGAGAAATGGAATCTCTAGAATTTTATTGAGTTTTAATTAGTTTACATTTAGAATTAAGTAGTCGCATGTGGTCAGTGGCTACTGAACCAGCCAGCAAGCTGTAGATCTTTCCTGCTGTCCATCCTCCCGTCAGACCCTTCCAAGCCAAACAAGTCTGCCAAATCAATTCATTACAATGAGTGAAAAATTACTGAATTCATTAATACTTTCAAATTAATTGCTTGTATTCTACCAGGAATTTTTAGAGTCTTATGTGACAAATGGTGACATTCAGGACAATTTTCTTTGATGCCAGAGTGTTCTTGGTATCTTTACAATCAAATGTTTTGCTGCCTAAAGCTTATATTCCCAAACTAATCATCGGGCAATCGGCATATGGATTTGCAGGATATAAATACGTCTAATAATTCACCTTTAGTTAGTAAGCTATTGTAATTTTTACAAACTCTTACTTTGTTAGAGGTAAGTGCGAACTTTTCTAACCCTGATTTTAACTTGAAAGAGACTGAAGAAAGGGAGAGAGCAAGCAAGCTGGAGAATCAATTTAGAAGAATTTGCAAAGCACCTTTTAAGAGATGAATGAGCACAACATTAAAGTAAACATGCATAATTTGAAAATAATTTGGGGAATTTGCATTGTTTTGACAAATTGAAATCTGCCCCACTCCATGAGATTCCAGGGAGACCAGATGGTAGCGGGTGTGTTGGAGGGGGTCCAAAATTGCTTTTGTGTTAATTGATATAGCCTGCTAAGAAAGGTCTCTGGGGAAAAGTATCCCCAGGTAGTTGATTGCTTTGGAATTCCAGCAGAGAGGAACTGTGTCAGATGAGAAGGGAAACATAAGTTATGGAGGACTAATGCCTCAGATCGGACCAGCTAATTTTAACATCGGAAATTCAGGACAATGTTTCAAAAAATATCAAAAAGATATTTCTGAGACGGAAATAGGAATTGATAAAGAACTGCAGTAAATTAGCAGCATGCTAGCCCAGCTGGACTTCCCTTTGGTGTGTGGAAGATCCTTTAATGTTAGCAAGTGTGTCTATAGCTGTGACAAGGGGTTCAAGGGCTTCGTTTTCTAATTTTAAAGTGCTGACCCTAATCAGCTGAGCGAGGAAAGGTAGTGGATTGGGATGGAGCCCGACATGGTAAAGGCGCTTAGTAGCGCCTCCAAAAGCATTTGCTATTTAATTGGAACAGTCGCACCTGCTAAATAGCAGTTGTTTAAAATGACACATAGAAAAAGAGATCAACCATTCAGGGGTTTTGAAGAAGAAAATTCCCGCACTACACAAGCCATGCTGCAATTTTATCTAATGGGAAATTTGGGTTTTGTTTAATGTTGGGAGAAAAGAGTGTCCTTCCTTTGTTCTGCTCTTTTTGCCAACCTTTCCAGAAGGAAAGAAGGAAGGGATGGGGGAAAGGAAGAGAAGAAGAAGAGAAGGGAGGGATGGAGGTAGGGAGGGAGGCAGGAGGAAGTCAGGCTAGGAATGTGATTGTGGATGGAAGCACTGGAAGAGAGGAGAAGAAGTGAGGAAACCTTTGTTACTAGTTCTTATTTCTTTCAAATATACACTTCTTTTGGTAGTTTTTACTCATCAGGTTTTTTTTCCAGCTTTTTTTTTTTTTTTTCATAAAGTTGGACAGAAATGCTTATTGCTGAAAAGAAAATAAGAACCTTTTTTCATTGTATTCAATGAGAGGGCCGTTTTCCCATATCACTCTACAAGCTTTTTAATACAATTGCTTAATACACTGCTAGGATACATTGCAGGAGTTTTTTGTTTTGTTTTGTTTTGTTTTTTTGCTTTTCTCTTTTAGCCTTTTTTCACATGGTGTTCATGCCATTAAGAGAGCGGTTGTTTGACCTTTTTCTAGGAGGTTAATAAAGAATGCACAGCCTCATAAGCCTGATTCAATTTCCTTTATGTGAGTATGCTGCATAAGTGACCATTATGGTATTTGTCTGCTTCGTGGCGCTTCGTTTTGCAGTGTATCAGCCTATTAAATGAATGGCCACATATGTTGTGCATTTGGCCACATAAAGTGGGAAAAAGCAAAATAGATTTTCCCGAGTATTCAGTCAAATTTCCACACAATGGACTCTCTAATGTGGATGTGAAATGTATATGGTCATATATTATTTAGCCATGCTGTATTTTGTGTTTAAAAAAATTTTTTTTCATCACATATTCAGTTTTAATAAATGCATGAGTAGATGCAATATCAGAGCTCTGCAGTTTAGAAATTCAACACTTTCAACAGATTCTTCGGACTTCAAAGAATTTAATATTAGTATCATAAAAGGTTCTTTGAAGAATAACACTGGAACATAAGAAAAATGACTGCCTGCGTGTACCCTATCATTTTGAAAGTGTTTTATTGCTTTAATTTCCTGTCTTAGTAAAGTAACAAGCGGCATAATAGAAGATATATTGTTACAGAGTTTGCAATTTATTAGAAGGCTTGAGCAAGTTGAAGACTTTATGTGAAGTGAAAAAGAAAACCTCTATTTAGCTGAAAAATGGAGATGAACCACATCAATGTTGCAGCAGCTTTAAATGGAGTCCTATCGTTGACTGATAAGTTGTCTCTACACGCCCTGCGTGTTTGCATGAAATAAATCCGTGGTCGCAATCCTCATTCCATGCTAGCTGTGTGTCATTAGGTTCCTAGAAGCCTAATGTTATTTCATTCGTGAGCCGTGTATAAGATGACTGTTGCTATTTGGATTCCATAGCACAAAGGTACTATTAAAGCAGAAATGACCCATAACATACATTTTCATTCATTTATTACATTTTTTGCATGCGTGACTGAATTTTAATCCCGAGCTTTGTCAACCCAGTACAGTTATATTAAGCTTTTTAACCTAGTTTCATGTACCTCAGTTCGCTGTCTTTTACACAGTGGCATGAAAGCATTCAAAAGGAAGGCATTTATCCCACTGAAGTACAGAGAGACGATTCATTTCTGCATCTAAAATAGTAGAAATGAGTGATGTGACACTCTGACTAACCTGTAAAAATATGTTATAAAATTACCTCGTAAATAACTGCAGGGGAAAAGGAAGCAGCAGCCGGATAGTTAGCAAGTTTTGGCGGGGAGGTGGTTGATTTTTTAAATGCAACTCATGTACTCTGATATGCAGATGTGAAGCGGCCCTCCTGACATGAACGTTCCATGTCCATCAGGGCAGTGCAGGAAGCTCAAAGATCATCATTGGGTTCTTTAATTATGCTACTGTTCTACCAATGAAAGTCTGCAAAACACATGATTCTGACAGATTGTTTGGTTTTTCTACAAATCAAAATAAAATGAGTTATATTACCACAGCCTGCTTGAAAAGACCAAAAGGCCACCCGATCTCAAGTTCTGGTTAATAACAATCATCTTAGCCAAATTGGTAGGTTTCACAAGTCAGGGAATTCCCATTATCACCACTGATTATATTTTGAACACATTCTAAGCAATATGTTTTGCCATGTTCATAACCTAAATTTATTGACTAATGGGGTTATATGCACAAGGTTTTATGAAATTTAAATTAGTATACCTAGCCGGGCATGGTGTCACATGCTTGTAATCCCAGTACTTGGGAGGCTGAGAAAGGAGGATCAAAGGTTCGAGGACAGTCTCAACAAATAGCAAGACTCTCAGCAACTTAGGGAGACCCTATTTCAAAAACAAACAAAAATAAATAAATAAAATAAAATAAAAATGGTTGTGGATGTAGCTCAGAGGTAGAAAGCCCCTGGATTCAGTCCCCAGTACCACAAGATAATTAAAATTAAATAAAAATAAATTAGTCCACCTGTTAAACCCTCACCCATGTTTGAGCAACATAGGAAGAGTTCTTGCAGCCTGCCTGTACAATACAAATGCCCAAACATTTCTTGTTTTCTCTGTTATCTATGTTCATCTTTGAAAGAATAATGATTTCCCAGCTTTATTGCTAACTGAACCACAAAAGATTTCCTCTGGGCTTGCCACAGACAATCCTCAGGCACATTAGAGGAGTCAACTAGAGTTAGTTCAAAGTGAATTACTTCATTTTAATCATGGTGACTTTACCAGCTTAGTCAATATGCTATAATGGCATATTGTCAGGCTTATATTCTCCCTGTTCCTCTTTTTATCCCCCCACCCCCTTCTTCTCTTTAAATGATACCCAGGTTACTTTATTTTAAGGCATATTTTTTAGTCTATTCAAGATTTATGGATTTAACAGCCCTTCAAAATGACTCATCTTGTTTTACAACATTTGAAGTCTTGTTTGGGAACTCTTTTTCCTCTTAATCCTTGGCTAAAATCTGTTGAGATCTTTTTTTCTAACAACCAAATGAGTCCTTAGTATAAGGCATTGCCAATTATAGAGTTATAATGAGTGCAAACTTTAAAATGCAAATAAATAAAATGCTGCACTGAGGATAACTGGAAACTAAATATTTATCCATCTTCACTCACTCACAAATGAGAAGCTAGGGGACACAGGGCACAGGCACATAAGCAGATAATAGTCATTTAACTCTCCAATTAAAAGACACCTTCGATCATTTGGAATTCACTGTAAATTCTGTATAAAATCACTTTGGAAACCTCATAGGGAGTGTGGCATTTTGCTGTCAGGTACCATCCATCCATAATAGGTCTATTTTTCTGTCTTATACCATTATTTTCTCATTTACTTATTTCTTGTCCTGAAGATTAATGATAAGTGTGGCTTTTTACCCCAGAAAAAAAAATATTCTTCTGACACTTCTTGGGGACTTCCCATTGTTTGGCTGCATTTCTTCTGTACAGAGGAGCCACTAGGTCCCAAATCTCTACCCTCTAAAGTGCCAGTGGTCCTCTGTGTCTTAGTTTCATTTATGATTTCTGAGGATGGGGGTCCCCTCACCCAGCACACAAAAGCTCTATAATTACTTTCATTTCTTGGTTAACATAGGTCATGGAACTAGTGTTAATAATAATCTTTCCCTCTGGACTTCTCTGTATTTATATATCTCTGATCCAATAACCACTGGGACCATAGAGGTGTATTTTATCTTCATTTCAGTCCTCTTGGTATTGTTTTAGCCCAGGGGGGAAATCAAATGAGGTAGAGAACATGGTAAACTCACACAACTCTGAGGTCATTAACACCTAATTAGAAACAGCTTAGAGATCAAAACGATTCTTTGGTTAAGATGTGAGAAAGATCAGACAATATTTAACTTCTTCAGCGCCAATGTGATCATTGTCACCAATGACCAAAGATATACTCCCTTGTTTCTTCAGACTTTAAGAAGAAGTGTGTGTGTGTGTGTTATTTTTCTTCGCTTTTTATTTGATAGAGAAAACAGCCTGTTAAAACACTGGCTAGCAAGAAGACTTTGTCCAAAGGCCTAATATACTAATTGATTTTTCCTTAACTGAAAGTCATAATATGATGGGTGTTATGGTTCATGCCTGCAGTCCCAGTACTTGGAAGGCTGAGACAGGAGGATCACAGATTTGAGGACAGCCTGTCCTCAAATCTAGTGAGACTCTCAGCAACCTAGTGAGACCCTATTTCAAAACAGGGGGTGTAGTTCAAAGGTAGAATGCCCCAGGGGGGTTCAATCTCAAGTACTGCAACAAGAAGAAAGAGAGAGAGAGAGAGAGAGAGAGAGAGAGAGAGAGAGAGAGAGAGAGAGAGGAGGAGGGGAGGGAGAGAAGAAAGTCATATTACTTCAGTGTTGGTCTAGAAAATCTAAAGTTTTTAAATACTGCATGATAATAGAAACATTGCTTGATTCAATGAAAAGATACAATACTGTTTTGCCCATCTTTAGAGAAGTTAAATCTTGTTTTGTCAAGAAAATATTTATATCTAAAAACATTATAGCCATATACCTGTATTATATTTTAATATGTGTTAAGTTTCATTCACTAGCAATTTTTTATAGTCGCTCATATTTTATTTTTTATAAAGATATCATTTTCCAGCTCCCATCTTGGGAAACACTGAAAGAATTCACACATGTGTGAATGCTACTGTACTGAAGGTTTCTCTACGAAGGCTTTATACAGAAAAGAGAAATTTAATGTAGAAAACACTGCTGCCTCCAGTCTTAGCAATAAACAAATAAAAGAGGGACTTCTTTCTCTCCAGGTTCCCAGATTTGCAACTTGAGGTTTTAAATATTCGTGGTTCACCTTATGCCAGAGAAGTCTTTCCCCCAGGATCTGAATCTACACCAGCAAACCTGAGCTGAGTCAGAAGAGCCCAGGAGTCCCTGGTTTGAAGGGAGGGGGGTTGGTTGTTCAGTTCCAGGGTCAACTCTGAAGCCTTTGTTAAATGCTTAAATTTTTATTTGAAATGCCCTGAGAATAGGCCTGCTTTCAGCTTTCCTAACCCAGAGGCAGCATGGCATCAGGGTTAAGGTCTAGAGTCCTGGGAATAGACAGATATTGGGTTTAAAGTCAGCTCTGCTACCAACTTAATCCATAATCTCTGCTACTATAATCTCTCTTTGCATGAGTTTCTTCAATTGTAAAATGGGGAAAGTGGTAATAATAGTATTTCCTTCACAAAGTTATGAGATGTAAAGAATATAAAGAGCTCAGAATCACGTTGGCTTAATACTAACCATTGGTTCCAAAATGGCAGGGAACCTCTCTCAGTAAGTCAAGATCAAAACTATTTTCATCATAATGCTAAGATGTTATTTTACTTTCTCACTCTTATTCCCCCACGGACAGATAGAGAACATACAAAACCACATGACCTATGATTTCACAACAAATTAAATGCCAAAGTATATAAAAGGACCCAGCTGTCTTCTACTAAGCCAGACAATGAAGATGTTTAGGAAATGTAAAACAGTGCCACTTTCAACCTCTATTTTTATTTTAGAAATTTTAGTCATTTTTCATTAAGATATGTTATTTCTTTTAACATATAATAGATATATTATTACTTTAAATGAATTCATAAGTAGATTTTTTTTGTATTTCTCAATTTAAATTTCTAATATGATTTATACTGATAGACATAACCCACATACACAAAAGATCATTGGGGTCTTCAAACTTTTTTTTTAAATGCAAATAAGTCCCAAGACAGAGCCCAGGACTCTGGCCTGTAAGTCTACTATGGACCACTAATATTATCACTAATAATTACCTTTATTTTGGATGTGTGTGTGTGTGTGTGTGTGTGTGTGTGTGTGTGTTAATGGGGATTGAACCTAGGGTTAGTCTACATCCGAGCTATAACCCATGTTCTATTTTTTTTTTAAAACAGGGTCTCACAAAGTTGTGAGGGTCTTCTCACTAAGTTGCTGAGGCTGGCCTAGAACCTGCAATCCTCCTGTCTCAGCCTCCCAAGTACTGACTGGAATGACAGGTGTGTGCCTCCACACCTGGCTAATTATCAGCTTCTCCCACACCTGGCTAATTGTCAGCTTCTCCCACTTTATTATCTTCAAATTTTCTCCTGCAAACCTGTCAACCTAGTAAGATGCTATCTTCATAGCTCTCTCTTCAAAGAGAAACTAATCTTTTATTTATTGTGTGTGTGTGTGTTTTTTTTTTCAGAGTAAGGGTAGGGCTTATCACATACAACTAACCAAATTTATTTACAATTTTGATTTGAGACCCACATCAAGAAATCCTGATTCCAAAACTTTAGGTGACCCAAGAATCTGGATGTTTAGCCTCTAAGCAATTGAGACATTGCCACATTTTGAAGGGCAAAACTGCCCAAGGAACTCCTTGTTCATCTCCTCAGATGAAACACAGTCTCTGCCTTTGGCTTTTTCTTCATGAATGTGGGTTTATCACCTTTTCCTTTCAAAAGACAGGATGGTGTGTGCTCTTCTCAGTAGGTAGATCCCATTGAGGTGAATATTGAGTAATTACAACTCTGAGGTCCATATAAACTATCCACCAGTTGTCCAGGCCTCTGCATGGCCCAGCAGTACTTAAGTTTGTGGTCATAAGTACTTCCTTCAATTGTAATTTTGCAATTTTCTAGGCACTAATTTAAATTGTGAGGATGACTGCGGTCAGAGATCATCTCCAGGAAAAGGTGAGGCTGTGGAGTAGAGCCTAGGGAAAGGAGTGAATAAACTCCACTACTGTGCAGGTGGGGTTGAATCATACTCCTGGCCTCAGATTCTCCCAGCAAATGACATTTTTTGTTTAGTTTTTGGAGATGTAGGGCAGGAAAGAGAGAGACAGGTAGAAAACCCAAAGCTTGCTGCTGAATTTTAGGACCCCAGGTTTAAGACTACTCATCCTTTGTGGAAATTTGTATTCTCAAATCACTCCTCTATCATCAGAAAGGTTCATCTCTAAGCTTATATTTTCAAGACTTTCTAAAACTGGGATATGAGAGTCGATGCCTTCAAAACCGTTCTCCAGCTTAATTTTCTAAATAGAAGCTCACTACTGTAGTCTGATTGATTTGTGGCTGGTTATAAAAGATCCACCAGAGAAAGAAACATTAATCCCAGATAAAATTTACAAAAAGAATCCGACCACAGCTCAGTGTCTTTCAAAAGAAAAATGTTATGATGCCCACTATCACTTAATGAGTACCCCAACCTCTCCTTCAGCAACCACCCACCACCCCCTACCTTTACTCACTAAAATTTTCTCTACATTAATCCTTCAGTTATAACCATGTGCCCTTGGATGTATTACCATTTTTATTAAGTATTTTCATGATTCCATTAGAAGGCAAATGAATTATTTCAGAGGAAAGCAAAACAGAATGGGTACATCAAACACCCAATATAGTAACTCCCAGCAGCTCCAAATACATTATAAGAGCTTTATATACCAGCCAAACTCCTACTAATGCTTACAGAAAATTTTTCACTAGTTTAAAATATAGTATTAATTCTGGAAGGTCAGAGGGTACCTCATGAACCAAATATGTTAGTTGATTTTGTTTATAGTGATTGTGGAAAGGAAAGACATAAGAATGTGAAACCTTTGGGAAATCTGCCTATAGGGAAGATATTTTACCATCTACTAGGGACTAATACTTCTTAACTTTGAGAAAGTCATTTTATTACTCACATAAAGAAGGAAGTTTACTGTGAGAAAATTTAGGCAAGAAAATTTTAAAAAGTTTTTTTTAATAACCAATGGTTATTAACTCTTCCTGCAAGGGGTTCATGGTGTTTAAAGCAGATATTTTTTATTTTGAGTGATATATATATATATATATATATATATATATATATATATATCGAGATATATATATATATCGAGATATATATATATATCGAGAGAGAGTACTTTAATAATTTTTCTCTTTTATTTGGGTATTATAATAGTAATAACAGGAATAGGAAATGTCTATAGTGACAATTATTTTCCAACTTGATTTAATCATTTAGGAAACTTCTAGTGTATGCTGTTAATTTACATTAAAATGAATACATATGCATGTTGAAAAGAAAATGAATAATTCTATATTTTAAAGTTTCTCAAACCTGAGAATGTGGTAGAACCCCCTCCTGTATCAGTTAAGGTTCTCCAGGGAACCAGAAACACTAGAGGAAGGGATTAATTAAGGGACTGTCTCATGCAATTTAGGAGGCCAAGAAATCCCATGATAGACTATTAACAAGTTGGAGAAGCAGGGAAGCAGGTAGCATGGCTTAGTGAAGGTCTAAATGCCTGAGAAGCAAACGGCATTTGAATCTGTGGATTTAGTAGGAACAATTCACCTTCATCCAATGTGAGCAGGCACCCTCCAATCCTGAGGGTCCAGATAGAACAAAAAGGAGAGGACAGGCAAATTCTCCCCTTCTCTTCTAGAACTGGGTCACCCACCTTTTCCTGCACATGGCCATCAGATCTTTGGATTCTCCAGGATTTGAACTCCAAGACTTGCACCGCTGGCCTTCCAAGTTCTCAGGTCTTTGGTCTCAGACTGAGAGATAAACCACAGGCTCACTATCAGACACAGTAATGCACCAGTCTTCAGAAAGTTTGGCACATTAGTATTGAGGACAGATTGATGGACATAAAATGGATGATCCTGCGGAAATTAGATTTAGAGAAATGCAGTCAGAAAATATTGAGTACTTACTCTGTATTAGGAATTGTGCTGGGAAGTAAGGATTCAGAGTGGGGTGGGGAACAAAGCAGAGGTGATAATAACCAATAAACAAAATGTTTTGCAGTTTATTTTGATGTTAGTGTCATGTATCATGGAGTTCATATACAGGATGATAAGACTGGAAGTGACAAGGAGCAACAAATAAGTCTAGATTAGTTCTTTCTTTCTCTCTCTCTCTCTCTCTCTCTCTCTCTCTCTCTCTCTCTCTCTCTCTCTCTCTCTTTTTTGGTACTAGTTTCCTATAAGTTGATGATGTCTGCGGCTGCTGTGTTGTGTCTTCCTTCCTTCCTTCCTTCCTTCCTTCCTTCCTTCCTTCCTTCTTTCTTTCTTTCTTTCTTTCTTTCTTTCTTTCTTTCTCTTTGAACCCAGAGGCATTATACTTCTGAACAACACCCCCATCCTTTTGTATTTTTTATTTTGAAAGAGGGTCTCACCAAGTTGCTGAAGTTACCCTTAAAGTTGCAATCTTCCTGTTTCAGTCTCCCAAATACTGAGATTACAGATGTGTGCCACCATGCCCAGCTTATATTAGTTCTTAAAGGATGACACTTCAGCAGAGACTGGACCAGTGAAGATGAGCTGAGATCAAGAGCTACAGGAAGCATCCATGTTGTGGTCAGCAAGCCTAGCACCAAAGACCAAGGTGGAAAAGAATAGTTGCTAGAGGGGAAATGAAGTCTTTGAGTGGGTAAAACACAACATTTCACCTTGTCTGCCATGATTATGAATTGGAGATTTTATGCTGCTTACAATAAAGGTTTAGAAGGTTTAAGCTGGGAGTAACATCATTGTCAGTAAACTAGTGAAGCATTACAAATGTGAAACACCTAATTACAATTTTGCTAACAATTGTAAAGAAGAATTTCTCTCTGTACCCTGCAGTTCATTTTGAGATCTGTGCAACCATAAGGAGTAACCAGGATACCCTGCCTATTTCCATTAGTAAATCTGTACTATCCCTGTAAAGGATGTCTATGAAAACATATGTATAGGTTATTTGTTGCTGGAGCAAGAAAGTAAGTATTCTATGGTTGTATGGTATGGTTCTTGTGGCAGCAGCCAGAAGCTGAAGGGCAGCGTTATGAGTGCACAGTGTAGAACTAGATGGACTTGCAAGAATATCCAGCCTCTCTATACATGCCACCATCAGTATCAGAGATGTCATCTTTGGAAACGAAATACAGCAATATAAAGCTTGTAGCTGCTGGCTTAGATTTGACATTTACTTCCCCTGTGTGTAGCAGGCTCTTATCTAAGGAGTCTGTACGTAGGACCAGACCATGGTCCTTATGAGTTCCCACAGGCAGTGTAGGGTAAGTCTGGAGCCAATTTATCAACATCGATGGCTTACTCTGATTTCAGTCCTATCATCGCTCTTTGGCTGACTCATATAGCTAGCAAGCAATTAGATGTGTCCTCCCAGCAGCCCTTCCTTCAGGTAAAGCAGTGAATGTTCCCCAAGAAGACTGAAAGAGGTCCATGAGAGATGGAGTTCATCTGCAGGCATAATCATCCCATAGCTTGATTGCTGCTGGAAAGGGGAGTTGGGGGCATTAGCCTATCAGCTGCTGACCAGAGGGTGATTTTGCTCCCTGGCTGTGTCAGTTTTAACATCCTACAATTTGCTGATGTCTGCAGCTGCTGTGTTGTAGTAGGAGTCTATTTTTGCCCAAAGAGTTAGGAGGCAGTGGTAGTTTCAAAATGCCTGCATCTTCTAAGTCAATTTGGAAAATTCAGAGGATTTGAATTGAGTAAAGTTCTATAGATAGAACTCAACTTACAAATATTTTCACTGCAAAGAGAAGGCCTAAGACCTATTTCTCTTGGGTTTTCCTTGTCTGATGCATGTAATAAGTTATTCATTGGTCTGACTAGTGGCTGTAGAGGCAATTTTTATAAGAGGGATCTCTACAATAAGAAACTGGTTAAGAGTTTTGGAGGGAACCAAGTTCCCACTTCAGTGTTTTGCTGCTGGAAAATAGGAAGAAAGAACAAGAGTATAGGTAGCACTTAGGAACACCAACTTGCACAAAGGGAGCCAAATCAGAAGATTCATAGCAAAAGAAAAACTGCTTGCTGTGATGGGTATTTTCAACCTTCCCTTCCCACTCAGATCCACTCTCTACCTTCAACATCTTGCTTGGTGCCCCAGAAGGCTGACCTTGATGGACCTAGTCAATAGACTCCTTTGACCTCTGGCTTCCAGTTGGGTTTAGACAATGGAAATCAGCAGATCAGAGGGAGCAAGGTCAGTGTGTTATAGTGAAGATTTCTCAGGGTGCCCTCAAATGGGCTGTAAGGTGGCACTATCCCTCTACTAAAGCAAGATGTCCCTTTTCTACACTTGTGAGCACTTTTTTAGGTATCACTAAGTGGCCCTCAACTTCTCAGGCCTAGAGCTGAGTGAATCAGCCCTGTTTGTACCTTTATAACCCTTTATAACCAGCCCTTTATTAAACTAGCATCAATTATTTTTTTTCATTTACTTGTACTCATATATATATATATGTATATATATATATATACATATATATATATATATGAGTACAAGTAAATTTTTATAAAAGAAAAAATTTACAATTATGGTACCAAAATCCAATACCCACTTTAAACAAATCAACCTCCAGTTTCATTCCAAACACAATTGGTAGACCATCAGGGTCATTTGGAAAGTGAGAGGAGAGCTGGCTTAGGCTTTGTACACCTTCATGTCACTGGTTCTAAGAACTGTCATGTTACTACATTCAAAATCACTTTCAACACCAGAGTTATTATGTGTCACTCAGGAAATGAAGCTTTAGGCACTTGACATCCTAACCTGATAGTGTCTGACCTATATGTGTGTTTTACTTACCTTTTAGGAACTTGGCTTGAGGTTTTGACTTGACATGTAATAATTCTTTCATTTATAATAGATAGAAATGGGTTCTTCATTCTTCTACACAGAAAGCCTGTTTTTCAGGAATATGCTCCTGACATCAGGCAGGAAGTGCCTATGTGTGAAGAAAAGAATTTGTAGCAGTTGAATATCTAAGACTCAATTCCATTATTAAGTAAGAATAATGACAGTACTGACCTTATAAAATTGTGGGAATTAAAAATAAGGAATGTGTGCCTGAAGCACATGATTTCAGTAAATCTCAGTTGTTTTTGTTTATCTTTACTGGCTATTTTATTTAATTTTCAAATGGAAAATTTAGTATTACCAGTTTTAGGAAGGTAGAAAATATCTGAAGATAGGTTAGTCATGTTTTAATTGTAGAATATATATAATTCTACTTTCCTCTTGATTTTTTTTAGCTAGTTAACACTTTTGGCATAAATTTACCATGGATCATTTTAAGCATACTTTTTTCTTTGCATGGTGTGGAAGTGGAAAATATTAGAGAGAAAAAAATCTATATAGTTTACAATAACCAAAGAGGAACAATGGTTGAACCTTAATGTAGATGAAATCATTAAGAGACTCAAGTATCTTTTAATTTAATGACTCCTTTCATAATCAGAAACCACTATTTTAAGTAAATCTGTACCTTTTAAAGTGCATATTAAATGAACAGACAATTTTCTTTATGCCTTACCACATTGCCTAGGAAGAAGCCTGCATACTTAAGTCAAGGTCAAGGAAAATATTCACTTAATACCTTCTTCATACATTTATTTGTTTTCAGTTTTGTTACATGAAAGAGCAATTTGACAAGTTAACACTCATTTTTTTATATATTTTAATGCTACAATACAGAGAACAATAACATATCAATTAACTTTAATTACCCTCTGGCTTGCTTCCTCAGATACTCGCCATTGTAAGCAGTGTGCTTTTATGAATAGCCTCCTGACAGTGAAAATCTCAGAAGGTCTATAACTCTTTTCACAATTTCTGCCCAGGGTCTCACAAAAAAAATCATTTAATATATTCTTGTATGTTGCCTCATGTCTCCAATATTCTCAGAAGTCAGAATCTTACCACTTATAACTGGATATTAAAGATAGAGTCACACAGTCAAGAATGGAAAAGATCTAACAACAGTAAAACCAACTCCCATTGCCCAAACAAGAAAGCATGCATTCTACCAACTCGTAGTTCTATACTAAACTGAGATTCAAGGATAAGAGGTTCACAGTATGTCAGGGTTTAAAGCTCAAGCAGCTGAAAACCAATTCTCCCATTCTTGCAATAGGATCTGACATGTAACATCATCTTTGTCAATTCAGCCAGCACATGTAGACATAAATTTACAGAAAAATATAAACAACAGTACATTTAGTCAAATTGAAAATACCAAGGGCTGGGAACTATATCTCTGAAGTAAACTTTGAGCAGTATTAGTTGTGGGATTAATCATGTCTTTCATGGACTTTTCCAAGATGGTGGTTTCTCCATATGAGCCTATCCAGAGGTATCCTAGGAGGTCTAGAGAGTAGCCTTGAAGCAGCGGCCAGAGGCCCATTCCTCCCCATCCATCTCAGTTCCCTTTTCTTTTCCTTCTTGCTGCTCTCAGATTGCACTTGCCAAATAAAGCATTAGCAATCAATCAACCAAATATCCAGTCAAAGCACATTCTTTGAATTCTTCTTCTTATAAACACTACAGTAGTTTTCTCCTATCAGAGTTTGCCCTTTTTGAGGTTTCAGTCACCTGTGCCAACTGCGGATAATACCAAATCCTATAAATACAGTACCACATTTTGAGAGTGACCACATTCCAATAACTTTTATAACAGTGCATTGTTTTAGTTGTTCTGTTTTATTATTGTTGTAGTTGATTTCTTACTATGACCTTTGTGCATCCTGCCAGTCAGTACACGACTCCACCAGAGCAACTCTATCTGCCTGCTCAGGTAACTAATGAATGACCAGTTTATTGTAGTTTCTATTCTGTGTTCCTTCATAGTGGTATTGTATTTATTTCCTGTGATGACACTACCTCAAACATTTTGTAAAAGTAGAGTGAGAAGAAAATCCTCTACATCAATACAAACTTGCTCTATGTCAACTCTTTCAAGGGTTTATACCGTGGACATTTCTTTGGGAAAGTCTACATAAGCAGTGAACATGTGAATAACCAAAGGCATCAGTTTTCTTTGACTTCATGTGATAGAGAAAGAGGAAGCCAAAGCCATCTCTGCAAAGCTTTACCAACCGAGCTCACCTGTTCCGCCACAGCTGGGTAAACTGAAGCATAAGGAGGGTGGAGCCAAGCAAAGGTGGGGAGAAGGGTGCAGTGGTAGAGGGGACAGTGTGTATGTGATGGCTTTGATTTAGGAAGCAACACAACATGGCTTTGATTTGGGAAGCAGCACAGCAAGAACAAGAGAAGGCCAGTGTGGCTGGAGGGCTCAGAGGCAGCTGGAAGTGACAGGAGCTGAGAACAGGAAGGTAAATAGAAACCACTGAAACAGGTTTGGGATCCTACCTTGAGAATTTATCCTAAAAAGATCTAAACTAGAAAGTGACAGTCAGATGTGCATTTAAAGATTACTAAATGTTATATAAAAAAAATAGATTAAGTATATTGCCTAGAATCCAGGGGAGAGGTGCTGGTAACTAAAACTAGATGGGTGGCAGAAGCAATAAGACATCAAGACAAAGTAAATTTAGAAAGAGAGATGTCGATGATGAGTTTCTACAGGAGGAACATGGAGATCCTATCTGACTTCATAGGGTAATTAAGAAGGATCACAGCCAGACACAGTGGTATGTGCCTATAATCCCAGTACTTGGGAGGCTGAAATAGGAGAATCTAGGTGCCAGGCCAGCCTCAGCAACTTAACAAGACCCTGTTTCAAAGTAATAAAATAAAAAGGGATGGGATTATAGCTCAGAGGTAGAATGACCCTGAGTTTAATCTCTAGTATAAGTGAATAAATAAATAAATAAATAAATAAATAAATAAATAAATAAATAGAGGGTCCACATTCCTCATCTTCTAAGGAACTGAGAAGTTTACAAATTGGGATTTCTGTACCCCTGGGGTGCTTATTACATTGGATTGCAGAAAGAAAATATTAGAACTACTATACATACTATTTTATTAAAAATATAAGGAAACAAGGTCTTTTAATATTTGCTATTGAGATTGATAGTAATATGCTGCAAATACTCATATACAAAAAATGTGTGTGCACAATTTTTTTCTGAATAGAGGTGCTACATTAACTTGCTATTTTGCATAACAATCTGCTACCAACATAGTAGCTTAAAGCAACACCCACTGATAGCTCAGCTTTGTAGGACAGAAATCTAGGCACAGGTTACCTGGCCTCATTGATCAGAGTCTCAGTATGCTGGTACCGAGAATTTATTCAGCTGAATCCTAATTTAGAGGTTTAACTAGGGAAAGATCCATTTCTAAGCTTTTCCAGATTGTTGGCAGAATCTATGCCTTTGTGGTTGGAAGAAGTCAGTCCTCAGTTGTATCCTCTTATCTGTTGGCTGAAGTCCACGCTCAGCTGTACTGATCTCTTTCATAGGCTCTCTCATTGTGTCAGTCTTTGCTTTCAGGAAGGGCCTTGTTCCATTAATCAAATGATTAGGTCAGGCTCACCCAAGATAGTCTTTCTTTTGATTAATTCAAAGCCTGCTATATTGGTAACTTAAATTGTATATGCAAAATCCCTTCAGCCTAATGATGTTCTAATCATATTCACAGTCCCACTAAGTCATAAGATGGGATTACACAGTGGATGAACACTGTACACCAGGGGCAGGAATTTGGGAAGCCATTTTAGAATTCTGCCCAGTGGTGTGTTACCACAAAAGTGTGGCATCCACTACTCTAATGTTTCAACTTTGTACCTCATTTTAAGAGCCTATCATCTATCTATCTATCACCATGTGTTGGAGTTGAGGAGAAAAGGCAATTTCTAAAATAATTAAAGAACAAAACACCATAGAGTTTTATAGAGTAAGTGAAATCACTTGGTATTACACAAATGTAGGTGGCTGGTACCTGTTATGTGTGAGATCTGGATATATTTTACATCATAAAAATAGACTGGTGCATTCTATACCAATTGCCTGAAGCTTCAGAAAAGCTTTGAAGATGTTAAATAAATCATATTGGGTGCACAGAAATGGGAAAATGAAATGAGATCTACATCATAATGGAAAGTCAGAATCTTCGTTAAAACTGTGCACAAGAAACATGATTTTTAAATTGATCTTTTCCATGGGGTCTAGGTTGTGCCTTAATATGAATACAGTATGATCTCTACTTTAACATGTTTATTTAAGGTAATACAACATCCTTGCATTTATCTCATTCTTGGACTTTACCTCCCTGATTCTCTGAATGTTGCTCTAAGAAGCCCCTCCATTGACCAAGAGGTGGTTCAGAATGTGATTCTGTTGTACTACTGTATGCAATCTTTGGGTTGAAAATATTAAACCAAACCAGGCAGATTCAATAAAATAAACCTTCAGCAGTAGACCTGCAACTGATTAAAATTAATATCATCTTAGATTTGTTCTGTTTCCCACTTAAGGGACAGGTTGAGCACTAAGTAACGCTTTAGGTGAAAGTTTCTCCATCATCAATATGCCCTCAGATTCCTGTCTAAAATTTAATTACCCTTCAAAAAATGGCCCATTCATCTTCCTTGGGGGGAGCTTCAGAGTAAAAACCACTCCATTTGCCCTGTATGGTTACTAATTTAATGTGAATGTTGAGGATAGGACTGTGCAATTATCACTCTGTGAATTCCCCTCAACCACAAACTTGTAATAGAAGGCTCACAGCAAATTTTGCTGATTCATCATTCAATATGTAAAAATTCAGGTGCTAATTATCTAAGGAAAATCACCAAAAATAAGATAGCTCATGTAGAAAGAGAGAGTAAATAATCCCTATTTGGGAAGTTATTTTAGGTCCTGAGATGCAAAGAATTTACAGTACACTTAAGAACATGGTATATTTGGTTGTAGCGCTTCTAACTGATTTTTTTTCTTCTTTTGTCATTAGGTGCAAACAGGTCCCTCAAGGAATCTAGCATCCCTAAAGGATGCTTCTAGAAATATTATACTTTCTGATGTTTTCCCAGGGTATATACTGAATGAGTCTGGGACCTAAGTAAGAATTATGAAGTTATCATAGTCCAGAGCTGAGGCAAAAGATGTCACTCCCTCTAATTTGGTCTAGGGTCTGAAGGTTATGACTACTTGGAAATATTTGAAGAAAGGAGGATTCTATAGTCTCCAAGCTGATGTCTGAAGACGCTACTAAAATGTGCCTTTTCTCAAGAGGTTCCAATGATGCTCTGGGATGGTTTTTTGGAATTTCTGTCCTGAGCACTTTCACACACAAAACATAAATTTGGTTTGATAAGTTTTGTTCCCACCCACAACCAAGTTCAGCAAATCATGCAGCTGTCCACTTTGGGATACTAACCTGATTTGTGTCTACCTCTGCAGGATACCAAACTAATTTCTTTACCTATTCCTTTGTGCAATGTGCTAATTTACATTTAAGATCCTGCTGACATTTTATTCCAGGAGAGTGAAGAATATCTCCTTTACTTTCTTTCCTCTTTGTGATTCATTCTTTAGGGAAAAATGTGCCTTCCATCTTCGGGGCAGCCACATTGATAGTCCCAGTCTAACACATCAGTGGGAGGTAGCATTTGGCAATGATCACATTCAGTTAACAGATATTCTGTCTTGTCACAATTTAGAATGCCTGATGTTTGGAGGAGCTATAAACCTTATTTACATATTTGCCTTTGCCAACTGTAAATTTCCCTTTTATCGTTGTTGGCCTTGTGGGGCTGTAAACATTTGCCATTTGTTCCTTGAAAGTTCACCCTGGATAAGAAATATTGAGGTAACAAATGCGGCCTTGTTTCTTCAATCCTTTGAAAGAAATTCAGTCTCTACAAAGGATGCATTTGCAGTATACATGTTGGTTTGATTCTTTTCTTTTTAATTCAGTTTTTCCTACAAGAGTCTTTCTTTTCTAGCCATTTATAATTGAGGGGAAAGGTGTGAAATGCTTTTTTTTCACACGGCATACCTTGCAAAAGCAAACCATATGTTATCTGTTTTCCTATGTATTTTGTATTGCGAGTACCATATGTCTCAAGTGATTGATCTTACCGTTATGAGCAAGCTAAGGATACATATATTTTAAGTCTCTCTTGTAGGAAATAAGATATCCCTCTATTGCTCTTTCAGATTAATGTGCTAAAAGCCTCTGATCATCTCTAATGGATGATCCATAATTTACATCAAAATTTCAATCACTTTAAATTAATATAGCCATTTCCTTAATGAAGCTTGTTATTAGGATATGCTCTGATTTTTGCAAAACAATCTAGTCATAGCTGTTTACAGTTCGGGGTTCAGCTTAAAGTCTCAGTATTTATAGTCTTTTTTTTCATTTTAGCTTTTGAAATTAATTAATAAATTACCTATATATCCTCCATATAGTTCTTTATGGAAAAATACATTCTATATCCATCATAACCCTTTTTCCATCTTCTATTTGATTTCAAAAGAAGCAGAAACAATGAAAAATATATACGTTCTACTAACAGACCTACATAAATATTGAGAGAATCATCTCTGAAAATAAGGTTGTTTATTTCTTATTTGTACCCATGAGATTTACAAGAGCAAGTCACATTAAATCTTATGGGATTTAGCAGTCAAAAATTTCTCCACATCAGCAGAAGGGCTGTATGTGGACATAGCAAAGGAGAAAGATGAAAAATGAGTTCCTGTGACCTAAATTTTTTATTATAATTTTTACATAATTAATATTATACTTTAATACTAGTTTAGCTAATTATAGGTATAAATATAGGGTGTATATCTACTTCATGGTGAAAATAAATACTGATGTATTATTCGTAATTAAACAAAGGTTGAAAAACTAATTTATATTCATGAGGGGAATTGAAACTCAGTTTACATCAAATGATCCAGGTATATTCCAATACATGTTGATATTGACGCGGGGGAAAAAATAATTCAATGTTATTCAGCTGAGAGGGTCTTAGGTGACCAAGGGTCTGATCTAAGTGGAAAGCATGGGCCTTGCCATGATTCTCCATAAGGCCTGGTAGGGGGATTTCTGCATACCACAGTGGGTTTCAGACTGAGCTCAGGAAGGCACTGAAATCCCTGGAAATATCTAGGAACCGACAGAACTCAGGCCTACCACTTCTGCTTTCAAGCTAGGGCAGCTCTTCTTTTACCTCATTCACATATTAGATTCTTTGTAGGATTTCCTCTAAAGAAAGAGATAAAATAAGCTCAGTGTGGTGGGGCATGCTCATAATCCTGGTACTCAGGAGACTGAGAAAAGAGGATCTCAGGTTGGAGACTAACCTCAGCATCTTGTTGAGGCAGGAACTTAGCTTTCAAAATAAAAAAATAAAATTGGTCTGGGGATGTAATTTAGAGGTAGAATGCCCCTGGGTTCAATCCCTAGTCACACACACACACACACACACACACACACACACACACACACACACACACTTTAAAACAAAAGTGTTGCAAAGCACTATAATAATATAAGTTTCCAGAAATAATCAGGATGTCCTAGAAGTCATAAAGGGAGGGTTCCATTGAGGGCTACAACACGTGTGGCTATTCTTGCGGGAATTGGGATTAAACTTGATTATGTGGTCTCTTTTTCCTGCTAACATACATACATGCATACACAGACATACATATACATATATACACATATGCATAAATATATATGTATATCATGTATTTTATATGCATATGTAGGAGGATTGGGAGAGAGCAATGCATATTACTATACACCTATTGTGTCCCAGGAGTTGTGCCAAATGTTCATCCTCCATAAGAAATCCAGACAGTCATGGTCCCACCCTCATGGGAAGACTACAATAAGCAAGTAAATGATAAGGGGATGAATTGAATATAGATTTTGAGTGCTGGTATCAATGAAATGTACAGAGTGGCATAATAAATTATTATAGAGATAGAGGGATTGGTTAGATATTAAAAGCTATAAGGGAGCTCATCCATTCGAAGAATCAGGGGAAACTGCCGATGTGAAGTTCTTAAGTTTAAGTTCTGATCCTACCATTGATAGTCTTGTGTGGTCTGGTCCAACATAAATATTTCAAGTGAGATAATTTCCATTCTGGAGGTGATATGGACATTCTTTGGTGTGCTCCATACTGTTTTAAACTTGGCTTGACAAGTCCTAACTAGATACAGGCATAGAATTTTTTTCTTTAAGTAGCTGGGGGGTGGGAGGGGATGATGAGACTTTTCTAAGGATTGGTACAGGACCTGCAAAGACACGCAGATGTTGACGCTTCCTGATATCTTTGGCATTTTGGTGATTTTCTGAAATCAGGGCCAACATCAATTGCTCTAATTTTAATCTGCAAAACTATCTTAGAGATTATTTAGGCAGGCAGGAGTCATAAACAAAATATCTCCACAAATCAGGCAGAGGAAGCAGGCCAGAAAATGAGGCAGAGGAGCCTAGAAAAGACCCAGGCTCCTTCTAAAGAGGAATCTGGCCAGATTGTGGCCATGTGGGGATGCAGGCACAGCACTGCCAGGTGTTATGGTTCAACAGGAGCTAGACACCCAAATGTTCCTCACTTTTAAAGGCTGGCAGTGAATAAAAAGTTTAACACAGTCAGAAATGACTTTGGTCTAGATTTGGGTCATGTAACTCAGGTTTATGTGTACTATCTAATTTGTTCAACAACCCCTTTTCTAGTTTTCAGCAAGTAGCTAAAGTATGAAGGGGTGAATTCTTTTTTAGGTACAGACATATAGCGATTGGCAGAGCTGAGTCTAGAACCTTCATCTCCTGACCCCATCTAGGTTTTCAGCCTCCACTTTTCACTATTCACAGGAAATGTCAACGGCTCACATTCAAGGACTAAGTACTAAATTCTTAGTTCAGTAACCATCTTAAAATTTAAAAAAAGAAAGAAAAATGAAAAAAGAAAAAAAAAAGAAATCTGGCAACCTTCATATCCTCTGACAAGAGGAGATGAAGAATTAAACTTCAAGGACAGCAGGGCACAGAGGGATTTATTTATCGACCTCAGGATCTCCTTGCATCTTGAGGACAAAGATTGGAGGGACCAAAACTTCAAATATCTACACATATGGAAAGAATGGTATAGTGAACATATATATATATATATATATATATATATATATATATATATATATGAATCAGCACTTTTAAAATTAGCAGTGTTTTACCAGTTTTGCCTTGGAAAGGGCAGATTTCACCCAAAGATACTGGTTCTAAGGTTAGTGAACCCAGTTTTAAAACAAGGATGCCAGAGAGAGATAGCATTGGTGTGTGAAGGTGGATGAGAAGGTGGAGGTGGGGGACAAAGAGGCACTGAGGAAACTATATGATGACATTTATTTTGGAACATAGGTATAAAGTAGAAAGTGTCTGGGTGGGAGAAGAGTAGAGAGTTCAGGAAATGAAGATTGTATTTTGGAGTCCACTTCCCTGGGGATGATAGATGAAGCTATAAATATGGGCTAAATTCTCAGAGAAAAATGTGTAGAGAGAAGAGAGAAGGGAGCAGACGAGAGAGGAGAAGAGCAGAGGGGAGGAGGAGGAAGAGAAGTTGATGAGGTGTGGGTATTCTGATACAAACAAGGGAGCATTTCTTCAAACTCTGATCCTGTCATGTACCTCCTGTCTGCTTCTTGATCCTTTGTGCCTGTCACTGAGAGCTGGAGCAGTTCTCCAGAATGAGGATCTCAGCCCTTCCCACTGACACTGAAGGGCTGGGGTCCCCCCCACACACATACACCATGAATTCACTCTCTTTATCTTACCATCAGCACATTGGCAGGTTGTTATCTCTTCTGCCAGCTAACACCTTCTCCTTTCCTTTCTCTTACAGCAAAAGTCTTTGAAAGAATTGTCAATATTTGCTTTCTCAAATTCTTCACTAGAATCAAGCTTTCCCTTCCATCATTCCCCAGTCACTAATGTTTTTGTCAGACACAAAGAACCTAAATCTATTTTTCTTATTCTCAGTCCTTACTTGACCTACCAGCATTATCTGAAGAATTGATCACCCTCTTCTCCTTAAAGTGCTTCCTTTACTCTGCTTCTAGGACATCTAGCTTTCTTGTTCCTCCTCCTCCTCTTCCTCCACCTCCTCTTCTTCCTCTTCCTTTTCTTCCTCCTGCCTATTCCTAGACAGTTTCCTTTCAGGCTCTTCCACACCTTCCCAGTGGTTAATACTGGAGTATCTGAGTCACTCCAAGTCCTCAGACCTTTTCTCTTCTCCATTTGCATACACATCCTCATGATCTTAGCCAGTGTCCTGATTTTAAATCAGGAGCCAGTTACATGCTGATGATCCTTGGACTTACATCTTGAGTATAGATTCTTTTCCTGAACTTCAAACTCCCAACATCTCCTTTTAACCTCTAACAAATATCTCAATATCTCAAACTTGAGATGCTCCAAACCACTCTTCCCTAAGTCAAAGGCAACTACTTCTAGTTGCTCAGGCCAAAATCTCCCTTCAGTATTTGTACCAGTCAGGGTTCTCCAGAGACACAGAATCAATAGGAGATACATATGTATATCCATATAGTTCCATATATGTATATGTATGTATGTATATGTGTGTATTTGTGTATGTATGTATGTGTGTGTGTGTGTGTGTGTGTGTGTGTGTATGTGTAAATATAGAAGTTTATTTATGGTTCTGGAGGATGGAAAATCCAAGGGCCTTTCTGCTGCATCATAATATGGTAGAAAGGCACATGATTACACATAAGACAGAGGGAGAAAATTGGGCCAAACACATCCTTTCTTTTAACTAGCCCACTTCCAAATAACTAGCCCACTTCTGCAATCAAGGTATCAATCCACTCATGTGGACAGAGGCCTCCTGGGCCAATCACCTCTTAAAGTTCCTACCTCTTAATACCATCGCAGTGATAATTAAATGTCAACATTTTTTAGGAGAGATATTAAAGCCATAGCAAATAGTTAATGTCTTCCAGGCTTAGGGACCACCCAATATTTCTTTTAAGAATAATAAAAATTACAATCACCATTTCCAAGTTCCAGCTATCACCATTATAGTACGCTCTATTTGCAAATCAAATCCAAGTTGCAGGTAGAAATCCTGAAGTTGTATCCATCTGTCTATACCTTTTCACTGTTTTAGAACTTAAAAATTCATCCTGCAAGCAAGGAAATTTGTTCTTTCTTAGCTATTGTATTTTATTTGTCTTTAGTAAAAATGCAAACTTTCTTAGAAAGCATATCAATTATATTTCATCATAGTTTGAAATGGCATAATGTTTTAATGTTGGTTTACTGAAAACCACCATGTACAAAAAAAGTGCAGAGAAGTACATTCTAGAGTGCTTTGAAATCAGCAGAGATGCACCTGCAGATTTCGATCTCATACACAATAAAAGGGCAATTAACTTCTGAATTAACACATCCATGTGTAATAACTGACATTTTGTAGTAGCCCAAAGGCCATACTGATGGCCATACTTATTTATGGTTCCATCCTCCAGAACCATAAATAAATTCTGTTCATGCATGAAACTGCAGAACTTCCACTAGTCACACTGTACAGGATGTATTTGCAGACAACCTAACTGGCCAAATTGTCAAATTAAAAAAATGGTTTGAAATTTAATTTTATTTATATTTTATGGTCGTTTGAAAATAGCTCAAATATATCCCTAGTAGCACTTGTCCTCATACTATTCTATGAAGCTTACATAGTTATGAAGTTCTTTGGAACTCTACTTAGATATTGAGAACAATAAGCATTGGAAAAGCAGGTACTGGAAAACAAAAGAGCTGAGCAAAGGGATATCTATGCATAATAATGTAAATAAAATGATAAAACTTGTGTTGCAGTGGATACACATTTATCCATATTAGTTGGCAAAAGGCATCCAAAGTGTGGCAGTAATGTCCTGGTAGTACACAGATGGCACACTCCTAAAAGAGCAGCTGAAGAGAATGTAATGAAGAGGTGGCAGGGCAAAGAGAACCCAGTGAGGAGGTGATATTTACGGTGAGGTCTCTGCACCAGCAACATCAGCATCACCTGGGAATTGTTGGAATTGCAATTCTCAGCTCTTACCCCAGATCTACTGCTTCTGAAACTCTGAGGATGGAACCCAGAAATCTATATATTAACAATCTCCCCAGGCTGATCCTGCTGCTCGCTCAAGTTGGAGAACCACTGTAATAAAGGATGATGCTGCATCCTAGGGATAGAAGCAACCGGAAGGCACAAGGAGAGAAAAATGATGAAAGAGATCCAACAAGAAATAGAATTGGATGAAGAGATTGCCAAGACCGGAGCTATGCTTTGGGGAGAGAATTGGGAAGGATTTGCTTAAAATTGAAGATTCACAGATGATCATATCTGCCTAGGGTGAAAATGGGAAAATATTCCTTGAATCAAGATCTCTACTAGGAAAAGAACTTTAGAAGCTTTTGGAAAATCTCTTTATAAAATTACAATTTTAGATTTTTCTACCTTGGGCCTGCCTCTCCTCATAGCCAACTATGAGCAGGTTCCTGGATGCTGGTCATTGAAGGAGAAGGGCAGCAACTACTGCTTCACTGTGGCCACAACTGAGACCCTGAAGCAGGTGACTTAGGGCTCAGGGTGGGGAGGCATCTGGTGATAGGGGCCCCACTTCCTACCCTCTCAGGCATTTATTGTGATAGGAATATCCTAAGTCATCCCACCATTTTAGTAGGACAATAGTCAAATTTCTCTTTTATTCTTAAAATCATTGCAGAGCTTGGGTTACCCTTTGCTATTGCTGAAGGTGAAATGCTTAAAAATATAAGAGGAGGGGAAGTGATGGAACGGTTCAAAAAATTACATTGTAATAAATCATCAGCTCTATGGAACTCATCCAAGTGATATGAAGGAATTATGGAATGAAGTAGCTGTGCTACCAACAAAAATATGTAATTTATCATTTAAAACAACCACTGAACTGGAAGACTGGAAGACTGCCAAGGTGATACCCATCTTTTTAATAGGACCAAAGGTGATCCCAGAAATTATACATCTGTGAGTTTCATATTGACACTAAGAAAAATGTCTTTACAATGTAAATGATCTTCTGTATAGCCTTGCACATAGTTGTAAAAAATCATGCAGGCTTCAAAATTGCCATGCGGCCTGGAAAATTGGCCTGTGTGCCACCTACCTTATCTTTAACAGGATCTACTCCCATGTATACATCCAATGAGGTCCAGATCTGCACAGGTGTGGGCAAACTACAGGCACACACATTTGTGAATTAAATAGGTCAATGCATACAAAGTCCTAAGCAGGGCGTGGCCTGACATGGTACAGAGATAACAGTCAAAGATACTAGATATTGCTATTTTGTTGTTGTAGTAATGAATCATATCCACAAACAGCAAGAGAGACATTAGCAATAGTGTGAATATGCCCATTCTTACCTTCCTTTCCCCCCTTGATTCTTGTTTTTTTTTTTTTTTTTTTTTGTAGTAATGGGGATTGAACCCAAGGGCATCCTACCTCTGAGCTATACCTCCAGCTCTATTTTATTTTGAAATAGGGCCTCCCTAAGTTGTTGAAATTGACCACACAAACCTGTGATCCTCTTGTCTCAGTCTCCCAAGTACTGGAATTACATGCTTGCACCACCACACCTGGCTTCCTCTTGGTTTTTGTGCTATTATCAGGATTTTCTTTTCTCATCCTAGATGAAGGAAAAGGAAATTTTATCTTTCCTCCACAAGACAGTATTACTTGTGTTGCATGTTATAGGAGTCTAGAAAAATTGTGGCTTCATAGTGAGTGGTGATTTGCAAAGGTAAAATGATCGTAGACCTTTTGACTGTGTTATGTGAAAAGAAGGAAATGGAAGCTGACAAAATCATTTTTAGAACCCGGAAGGCAAGAAGCATTCTTCTGCACCTCACTGTCATTTGTTTTATTCAGCCCCAAATCAAAGATGAGGAGAGAAATGAGAATCAATCATTATCTCCCTATGTGTCCTGAAGATTCAAGGAAGAAGGACATTTTGAAGATGTTTTTAAATTTTTCTTTTTTTGTTTTTCTTTGCAGTGCTGAGGATTGAACTTGAGTCCTTGCACATGGTAGGGAAGTACTCTACCACCAAGCTATATCTCCAACTCTATGTTATTTAAATTAAGGTCTCAAATAAAGTAGGTAGGTCAAGATCATGGTAGGCCACAGTGAGGATTCATAGTAGGTGTTTCTGATTCTAGGGTCCAGACTCTTTCTACTATATCACCCTACCTTCCCTAAGTCCAATACAAACAAAATGGACAGTTTGTGGAACACTTTATGCATTTTCTCAGAGCTATAACAGCGAGAGAGAGAGAGAGAGAGAGAGAGAGAGAGAGAGAGAGAGAGGAGAGAGAGAGAGAGAAAGAGAGAGAGAGAGAGAGAGAGAGAGAGGAGAGAGAGAGAGAATTATCTAGATATAATTTATTTAAACTCTGAAATCTTATACATTCTCTCAAGGACAATCTGTTTAGAAAATTGAGGCCACAGAAGGAAACCAGAACTTCTGTTGTGAATTAAATGGACAACGGAAAAACATATTTTACTTTTTTATTTTAGAAAAATATATTTTAAAATGGCACATTTTCTTCAAGATTATGAGTGATGGGGCCCAAGAATGTGGACCAAGTATAGTGCGTATGCCTCCAGTTTCGATATAGCAGAAGAATGTGGAATACTAAGTATCAATATTTGCTGACAACACACTTTGAGGATGTTAGGAGAGAAAATATGACAGAAATCACACAAAAAAATCATATAACAACCTGAAATTAAGCAACAACTTGACAGATAAATTTCACATAGACAAGTGCAAAGCAACATATACATTGAATAGATGTGTGCACACATATAACACTTACTTTGTTTGATGGAACTTTTAACAATCCTGTATCCATGATATATTCCAAATCCTCTTTAAACCTCTTCAGGCAAAGATAGAAGCATTCATTTTCAGAATTGAATAAAAATATCCATTTCACGTGTGGCAGCTGTAGAAGGGGGAAAAAATGTGCCTTTACCATATGTAAATTAATATTAGGCCATATTAATTAGGAAATGTGACAAAATGGTACAATATGCCTAATATTCTCATGTAGAGTTTTCGGAATCTGTTGTATGTTCACACTTTGATCCTGTTTACTTTTGTCACTCCGTTCATAAATGAAACAGCAACAGGAGAAAACAACAAGAAAACAGTCCAGAAATGTGTCAGGAAATCTGTAAGAGCTGTGAAGGGGGAATAGCTCCTCCAAGAAGAGAAAGAAGAGCGATGAATATAGAAATGGGGGCAAGCAAAAGGACACGCCATTGGGATGTGCTATGGGAAATAAGGAATGGTGTTAAGAAAACTGGCTGAGACCCTTATTTTCTTTTCTCAGTAGCGAAGAAACAGGAAGGCGCTCAGGGAAACCAAACAGTAACAAATCTAGAGGGAGATGGGGAAGCCGACTCAGAGCAGTGTCTGCAATTCCAAGGAGGTGCTTGTTGCCTTGCAGTTTGACTCAAACATGTGGAGAAGGTTTGAGAAAGGGATTCCACGTTGCTCTGAGATCCGGCAGTTTATCGTCAAGAATAAAATTACAAAGACGTTCAACTCTGCCGCTACAGGGTACACTCTGCTGATCGCCAGCCCGGGAATGAAAGAAATGTCCCCCTGTAGCCCCGTGTTGCACAATTAGGTGTATTATGGGGGTTTACATCTTCTGGAGCATGTGGCATTGGCCAGATTGGAGACAGGGTGTCAACCTCCCTGCTTCATTGGTCGGTTCTGGTATGGTAATTATTATGTCTGCGCACTGCTCTTGTAGGTTTTACAAGTTTCTAATTCACAGGGGTGCTGCTAAACACTAGAACAGAGATGCAGCTCTAATCCCACTGCTGCTACAAAGTTCGCACAAATTGTAAAGAAATGTCGGGTTTCCTAAAAAGGGTTTCTCAGGCCCTGAGTGAAAGTATCTGGCTCTTTTCTCTGCCTGCTCCTCTGAGCCACTAATCTCACTGATGCCCAGCACTCTGGCTCTCCTCGGCTGGCATCTCCCTGACAGTGTCCTGGACTGACTGATCAAATACCAACTGGGTGCCCCCCAGCCCTCCCACACAAGAAAAAAAAACATACTGGCTTTTGTACAATTTAAAGTTGCTACCAAGACTTTCAATGTGATTTCCTGAGTGGGCCTCTTGTGTTTCATTTGGTATTTAGGGAGCTCTCTTTCCAATTCACAAAAGGATTTTGATTTACCAGGGACTGAGGTAAGGAAACATAATCCTTTTTTCTGAATTCTTTTTCTCTCTGACTGTTGGACTATTAAGGTAAATCCTCTACTATCCACACACAGGAACTATGGTGTAATAGGAGAATGTGGTACCCTTCCCAAGTAATTGCTGGCTGTGTTACCAGCAGAGGTGCTTGAGTCAAGATCTCCTAGCAATGGAATCCAGACTGTTATGATGCAAATCTAGAATGTCCTCTCCCCCAAAGCTCACCTGTTAGGCAATACAGCAGTGTTCGGAGTGAAAAAACTAAAAGCATGGAATTCTGATCTCATCAGTGGTTAAATCCACACAGGGCAGCAGTGAAAACCATGGGCAGGTGGTATGTGGCTAGAGGAAGTAGATTACTGGGGAGCATGGCCTTGGGACTGTATCTGTCCCAACGCGATCTCTCTCTCTCTCTCTCTCTCTCTCTCTCTCTCTCTCTCTCTCTCTCTCTCTCTCTCTCTCTCTCTCTCCTTCCCCACTGCAATGGACAGAGCAGCTTTCCTCTACCATGTAATTCTGCCTTGATGTTCTGCATTACCTCAGGCCCACAGCAATGGAGCTAGTCATCTATGGACTGAACTTCTATAACCATGAACCTAAGTAAACTTTTCTTCCTCTAAATTATTCTTGTCCGGTACTAGCACATGGACCCTGCAGCATTCTGAGCCTAGGAGTTCAGCGAATAAGCATGGACAGGCTGACCAATATCAAGGATAATACAGTGAATATAAACAAGTAGGAAACCAAACAGACATTCCTTAAAGTAACTTGTCCTTCATTTGTTAACCTTTCTTCTATATCTGGTACACACACACACACACACACACACACACACACACACACACACACAATAAATAAATAAAAATGGAAATTTAAGGTTTTTTTATTTTTTGGTTAGTTTCTGATGATTACTTTGGGCAATTCAAGACATTGCTTTTAAGGAGAATTTGCACCTGCCCTCACCTTCATTTCTAGCCGAGAAAGAATTTTCCAATCTTTGAAAATGCATCTGACCAAGTACCTGAATAAATGGTTAACTGCTGCATGAAAACAGTTTTCATTGGCTCCTCATTGCCAGAGCTGAGCCTCTTTTCTGTCAATTATTGAGGCTGGTGATTACAGTGACTAATGTGAAGCCTACGGCCATTCTCCTCGACAAGTCCGTCCATCAATACCAGTATGAGGCATATAAATGGGATCAGGTAGGAAAAGGCAATAAGTCATATTTGATGAAGGACTCTTTTTTCTCTCTCGCAGTTGTCTTCAAAATCGCTATTTCTGTGTTGGCAATATTACGTGCTATAAGGTCTTATGAGTTGACAGGTTTGTGTTCATATTTCTTGATCTCTTGACTAAAAGAAGCCAGGAAAATCTTCAGGAAATTTCTAATCAAGAATGCAAGACATGTAGGTGCAGTGTCATAGGCCTAGAATCCCTTCTCGGGAGACTGAGGCAAGAGGAATAAAAGTTCAAGGCCAGCCTGGGCAATTTAGTAAAATCCTGTCTTAAAATGTAAAGGAAAAAAAAAAAAAGGAATGTGTGTATGGGGAGGGGGGATGCTGGGAACATAGGTCAGAGGTAGAATGCAGAAGAGTTTGGCACCATTTTGCAAAGCCAGATGGAAGGAATGAATATGATTTTACTTACAAAAGGTGGGGGGAAAGCAGAGATTTGTTTTATGACAGCACAAGTTTACTTATCATGAAAAAATGTATTTTGGTATCATTTGGTAATTTTCATTCATTTTTCTATCAACTGGGGATAAATAATGTTTGACAGTGCAAAAACTGGGTGATATTTTATAATAATATCATTGTCTACCATCCTTGTTAAGCAGAGCTGTTGCAGTACAGAGATAATATGTCATCTCAATCAACTTGGATCAAGAGTGGGTTATGGGTCCCTAAAAGTTGTACCTTGAAGGAAATAGGAACTGAAATTGATGGAGTTCTGGTAGGAGTGATTATCCTTGGGTGATGGATTTTGACAGCAGAGACAAACTTTGTTTTTGAGAAGTCACTCATTAGACAAGTCAGGTAGACTTTTGCAGAGCATGTGGGCTTCTGATTAGAAAAACCTGAGCAGATTTGATAGTAGGAAAGGAATATCTGTCACTCAAAGATTATGCATGATAGCCTCAAACTGGCATATCACTCTGGCTGTTTTTAAATCCCCAGCATACGGCATTTCCTGAAACAAATTTACTAAAAGTTAAACTTGAGACCTACATGAGTCAAGAAACTCATCTTTGTAATACTACCCAATAGAAGTTCTTATGATATTGTTTTTGATAGGGCATTCAGAACTCAAAGTAAGAGGAGAACATAAAGAAGACTGTAGGAAACCAGTATGCAAACATATACACCAGGTGTGTTGTCATTTACTCTACCTGTCTATATTACACAGGAATGATAGAGGGCTTATTAAACCTTTTTAACATTCCTAGAAACTTCTGTTTAGGAGCCCTCTTTACTCTCATCCTAATCTTATGAAGACTGGTTGTTCATCTGTTTTGCTTTCTTCCTATCTCAGTTGTCATGGCTACAATCACTTGTTTCCTCGTCACCTGTAGAACTGCATTTCTCCACTAGCCACCCTTATAATAGATCATTCTGGCTTAATATGTATAGGAAAATAGTGATTCAGTGTAGCTTGCCTACATTGGATGTCATTTCATAATTCACCAAATAACAGAAGTCTAGAAATTTCTGCAAGACATACAGAAATAGAATGAGGTAAGAACAATTCTGGAATAAAATGTTAGCATACTTACTGGTATTCAAGGGGCAAGTCTTAAACTCCAATTATTAAATCAAAATGCGGTATAGCATTTGGAAAGTGGAAGAACAGTTGTATCTTAATCTTGACTCTGATTTATATTTGAATTGACATGGATGTATTTTGTAAACTTATGAAAAGGCAATTTACTCTTTCATAAATAACTTCATGAATGCTTAGCTCTTTCAGCTCTTTTGTTTCTATTTGAGGTTTATTAAAATGTAGATGGTTTCTCCTGTTTTCTAATGAGCTTGATGTGTCTTCTTGTCCAGGTGCCAAAGAAGTGACTGAATTTTTTTTTTTTTTTTTGCGATACTGGGGATTGAACTCAGGAATTCTACCTTCGAGCTACACCATCCAGTTCTATTTTTTCTTCTTTATTTTGAAACAGGGTCTCTCTCACTAAGTTGGGGAGTGCCTCACTAGGTAGCTGAGGCTGGCCGCAAACCCGGATCCTCCTGTCTCAGCCTCCCAAATGCTGGGATTACAAGCGCGTGCGCCACCACGCCCGGCTAGTGACCGAATTTTTAAAAATAAAAAGATCAAAGTACCCGGGGCTTCGTGGTGTACACCTCAAACCCCATTACTTGGGAGGCTGAGATAGGAGGATCACAGATTTGAAACCAGTCTCAGTACCTTAGCAAGATTCTCAACAACCTAATGAGGGCCTGTTTCAAAACAAAAAAAGGGTGGGAGATGTAACTCAGAGGTAACATGTCCCTATGCCCCTGAGTTCAACCCCTGGGATCCCCCTCCCCAAAAAAGGGTCAAAATGAAAAGATACTAGCCTATGTTTAATAATTACAGCATGGATGTTATTCTATTGATGGTCATCAATTTAAAGATTATAAAAGAAATATGGATATCAATATTGAAATGGAAATTAATTTGAATTAAATTTTCAAAAACTAACTTCAATAAAAAGATTATTTTAATAATAATGTTGTGTAATAAAAAGCAGCAATGCATAATTCTAGTCTGGTAGCAATATTTCTGTAACATATTAGTAAATAGAAAAACTGACATTAAAGTTAATACCTGGGAACATTAATCTTTTAGAATTTTAAAAATATTGTAAGTAGGTATTGTGTTTTATGTGTTATTTTGGTGCTTATTATTCAATAGTAGACTACTGAAAATCCCAATAATATTTCAAATAAAACATCCATTCAAATCAGCTTGATCTGTACTTTAATTAACGGAAAGTGACTCTCGTATAGGTGAACACAGGTCACTTGGATTAAGGTTTTCACTTTAAATATTTGCATTGCTATTATATTATACAGATTTTTTTCAATTTTCCTCTTTATATAAGAGTGTAACACTTATCTCAGTTTGTGCCATCCAGTATAAAATCATTATTTAGCGTACATTTGATTGCTTGTTGCATTGAACCAAATTCTCTTCTTTCAATCCCATTTTTTTTTTTTTTTGTCTTTGGCAAACCATGGATGGGGGAGTGTGTATCTCATGTTGCTGTAGTCTTCTATAGGATGCAGTCGAAGGAAGCCCATAATTTGTTCTGACATTTCTTCAAATGGAAAGGCTTCCAAAGTCATCATTATTGAACCAATAACAGTGTTTCTGTTTGCAGAAGGCAGGAGGGCCACACTATGATATCAACACAGCCTACTCTATACATTTTGACTTAAAAAAAATTTTTTTTGTACTGGGGATTGAACCCAGGGCCATTCTACTTTTGAGCTATTTATGGTTCTTCGAGTTGAACTCAGGGGCATTCTATATTTGAGCTATATCCCTAGCCCTATTTTATTTTTTATATGGAAACAGAGAGTCTTGCTAAGTTGCTAAGGCTGACTTTGAAACTGAAATCCTCTTGCTCAGCCTCCCAAGATCTGGGATTAAAAGTGTGTGTCACCATGCCTGGCTATTTTGACTCCTTTCATTCATAAACTCTCTTCTTTAAGCCCTATACCTTCTCTACAAAGATTCATACTTCCTTTTTATGACAAGAGCCAATGTATCTGATACCATCTTTTTCTTTTTTTTTTTTTTTGCGGTACTGGGGATTGAACTCAGGGGCATTCTACCTCCAAGCTATACCCCCAGCCCTATTTTTTTTTTTATTCTTTATTTTGAAACCAAGTCTCACTAAGTTGCAGAGTGCCTCACTAAGTAGCTGAGGCTGGCTGCAAACCCGGATCCTCTGGTCTCAGCCTCCCGAATGCTGGGATTACAAGCGTGCGCCACCACGCCCGGCTCCATATTTTTCATTTTTACTCCCAAATTGCCCTGTATTTTATTTATAGTTGCATTCTCATTATCTAGCATAATGTGTGATCATATGTAGGATACTACATATTAAATGAATGACATGGATCCCATATTGGACTGTTACCATTCTGACATTGTTTTAAGAATTCCCTTTTCTTTATTATGCATCTTGAGTGTGTCCAGTAATTTCTATTTCTTTGGCTTTTCCCCCTTAATCTAAAAATATATAAGCCTCTCATCTTTAAAAGAAATAATACTTACTTTCTACACTAATAAAAATCTAAAAAATTAGCATTTCCAAAAGCAAACTCACTCATTCCCTCCCACCCTCAAAGCAACATCATAATGCAATGAATACTTGCCCAAATTCTGAGGTCTGACAATTTGTGCTTATACGGGGTCTTCACCACGCTACCAGCTGTGACCTTTGCTATGAATTTTAACCTCTCTGAAAGTTTTCTCTCTTGTAAAAGTTTTTAAAAGAAGAAAGACATTATCTCATTGGATTGTTGCAAAGATTAAGTCTTTATATATGTACAATGACTTAATATACGTCACAATATATAATATCTCAAAATTTGGCAGTTAACCTTATCCATTCTCTCTAGAGTTACTCAAGTGCCTGTTCCATGCCAAGCACTGTACCAGACACTGGGGATTTGGTGATGGGTTGTGGGGGGAGGGAGCTGGCTGGGACTCATTGGAACTATGCTCAATTGGGGCATTCAGTCTAGGTTAGTGATTCTTAGAATTCCCATACTTCAGTATCACCTGGAGCCCGTGTTAGAGCGCAGATTGCTGGGCCCCACCTCAGAGTTTCTGATGTAGTAAGTCTGGGGTAGGACTCACAAATTTGCATTTCTAACAAGTTAAATGGAACTGCTGAGCTAATGGTCCAAGATCCACTCTTGTCATGAAGTCATGGGCCTCATCTGGTACTCTCATCTTTGTTATTGTAGCCCTAATACCTGTCCTTCTTTTGTTGCTGCCACTAAATTCACAATCAATTAGTCTGTAAAACTGAGTGACATCTTTTACCCCTCTTCCACCTCCTTTACATGCTCACTGCCACATTCGTTTTACTCTTTCTAGCTAATTTCTTTCTCTTGCAATTTTTCATTCATCTCCAATATTAATATATTTCCAAAATAAAGCACAGAATTTGTCAGTTCTCTGCCCCAAACCCTTCTCTGATTCTCTGCCTTCAGGGAGGAAGAAAAGTCCAAATTTATGACCCCAGACACTTTAGGTTTCAGTGATTTGTCCTTAGCAGATAGAATAAATAAAACTCCACAGAGTGTTGAGACATTTGAACTTGACAGGACCAAAAGATTATCCCAGGATGTGAAAATGATATGTGCTCATTGGTGTAAAATAGCATGGTGTATTTATTTGGGCTACATAAACTTCATTTTGGTTAAACCAGCGTTTCACAGATCACTCACTCTTGTTTGTTGCAAATGCAGACATTGTGGCCTCAGAAATTCTGAGTGGTTGAGGTTAACAAAAAACATTCTTACTTAACAAGCCCCTTCAGCTCAAGGCGAGAAAACAACTGGACTAGAACAAGGTCAGGAGGAGGTGAATATAGAAGTCTAAAGTGAGACTAGATTTTCAAGATAGACTGGCAGACAATTAGCTAGGTAGCTATTCTCAGGTGTCTGCAATAGAGTTGCAAAGGATTTAAGGAAGTGGGTGGGATCAGAGTGCAAGAGACCAGTTATAAGGAGAGCTGCAGGGACTTAGCTCCTGCCATAGTCCAAGTAAGAGAACAAAGCCGGAGAAATAAAGTGCTGACAATTTAGGAGGCATTTCAGAGAGTTCTTAAAAATAACTCAGTGTAAAAGTAGAGTGAGAAGCAAGGAAGGGGTAGGGGTACAGAGTGATGATACTAAATCTCTTACTTGAGGTAACTGGAAAGATTGAATTGCCATTAACTAATATATAAATCACAGGAGAAAAAGCAGTTGGGGGTTAAAGAGAGAAGATAATAAACTGTGTTTTGGTTGTGCCACGTTTGAATTGAATCTGATACAACAAAGATGTATTGAGGATCTATTATGTGCCAGACATTATGAAAAGCCATGGGGAACCAACTGTGAGCTAGAGTATGAATCCTTGAGTTCAGAAAGCCTCCCCCAAGGCTGGAGGTGATTCAACAAATGATTAAAAGAATATTGGGTCAGTGCTATGAATGGTGAAGGACTAGGTGCTTTGGGTATGTGGCCATGGCTGAGGCCCCTTCCATAGTCTGTAATAGAGGTAGATAGTCCCTGAAGCCTCATTCCATTAAGACCTGAAGGGTATACCAGAGTTAAGGTGAAAGGAAGAAGGATAAAAGTGCCTGCAGCAGAAGTCAGTCAGGACTTAGAATGAATGGAATAGAATATCTGAATGGAAAACAGAATGGACAGTGTAACATGTCCCTATGCCCCTGAGGTAACATGTCCCTATGCCCCTGAGTTAGTGGTGTTGGAACTTGCATTCAGAACACAGTAGATGACGTGGATATTGGGGAGGGTGCTGAATTCTGTTTTGAAAGGATCCATCTGGCAGTTTTAAATGTAGATCTAAAGGTGAGAGTGGATATTAGATATTATTAGATAATAATGAATAGCTAATAATAGATGTATTCTGTGCTGGCCACCCAAGAAGAATATAAAAAGAGAAGGGGTGGAATTGTGAGTTCAATATGGAAAGAAAGGAATGAAATGCAATGACAAATTTAAAATTGACCAAAAGAATGGGTGCCAGGAGAAAAATATTTCAAGGAAGCCAAGGGAAGAATTTTGAGAAGGAAGGATGAGGTAAATCTGACAGTAGCTAAAATATATATGGAGCTTAAATTGTGCCAGGTGCTTTTCTAAGCTCATTACTGATATTAACTTAGAACAACATAGTGAGGTAATGTCCTGCCATAGCCTCTGTTTCATAGGTGAGGAACTTGAAACACAGGAAAACAAATAGTCATCAAAGCTCCTACAGTGCAGTGAGGTTCAAATGCAGGATCCAGCCCCATGGCTTGGGCTTTCAGTAAAAAGAATGAAGAGGGGAAAGAAATTGTTGGATTTGGCTATTAAGAGGCTATAATACACAAAGTAAAAGGTCATATGTTTTTTCTTGTATGTGGGAGCTAGGGAGAAATTAGAATATAAGAGAGATTCCTCATAAAGGAGGCGAAGCTCCAGTGGAATAATGGAGAGGGTCTAGAGGGGGGTGAGACTTGAAGTTATCAAAGCCAATCTCAATATCATGGAAAGGAGAGTCTGGGGTGGGATGGGGGAGGGAGCTCACCAAGTGCTATGTGCATGTATGTCTCCATCACTCTGAACTTTATTATGTTATGTGATTAAAATGCACCAATAAAAGTATATTTAATAATGAAATAACATAGATGAGGGTAGCTTTGAGGACAAAAGCCCCTTCAGGTATGTTCCTCACAGCATTATACCAATGAGCTGCACCAGGAAAAAAAAAACAAATGTGTAGTTAAATGAGTTTGGGAACACCATCTGCTGAGACTTTGCCTTTCCTACTAATTGTTAATGCACACTAACAAAAAAATAATACATGAGAAGCTCACAGGAAAAAAGGTTTTTGTTTGATGCAGTATTTTCCTAACTAACTTGATCATAGGTAATTTATTTCATACTATATTAAAATCAGAGATCATATGTTGAAAAATATTTCAGGAGCTGAGTGGCTGAGTGCTCTAGTGGTGAGAACTGGGGAGTAAACTTCAGTATTTTTGCAAGTTGAAGAAGCACAGAGAAAAGGCATTAGCTCCAGGAGACTGGGGCAAGCTAAACCTTAGCCTCTCAAGCAGGAGAAAATCTCTGCCAGATCCTTCTAGCACAAGAGTATTCTGTACCCCCACCTCCAGTACCATGAACGGTTACTTTATACACAGTGTTACTTCAATTGGGCATACAAATTCTATTCGGTGGTCTCTGAAGTAGACCACATCGACTCCTAGCTTCCATTGCATGATTAACACTTATAAAATAGATACCATGTGACACTCTACCTAACATTTCATATTCTTCCACCATTGTATCTGTGTAATAGGTAGGTGATGTACAGTAATTACCCTACCTTGCAGATGAGAAACTGAGACAAATTAAAAAAACGATCAGAAGTCATAGCTGGTGCAAGATGGAGGCTTGATTTAATCTCAGTCTGTATGACCCCCCAAGTATGTGGTGCCCATAATCATCATTCTCCAAGGACTAGGATTGTAGAACCATTATCTGAGTTAGTGAGTGAAGAAACAAATAATATCTGGTAAACTGCAGCCACTTTTCTTTTTCTGAATACATTTCCTTTAAAATTAAAATCTGAGTTTTTTTTTTTTTCTAAGTAAATATCAGTCAGTGAAAGAATAAGGAAAATCTGACTGTAGCTTGTTCTTGAATTAAATGAAAGTTATTCAGAAGGAGTGTTGGAATGTTATCTAGCTACAGAGTTAGTAGCGACAGAATTACCTCTAAGCTAAGAGCTGTTTTTCATCTGCTCTTGAATATTGGTTAGAAAGCTTCCCCTTAGCCCCTGATATTAAGGGAGTCACAACTAAACAGTGGTATGTTGACTGGGTACACATCATATTTCCTTTTTATCACCTTTTCTCCCCAAGTAGTACTGTATTGAGTTACAGCCATATTCACTACTTCTCCTACAGAAAGACACTTTGAAAAATTGGGCCTTTGTAGTGATATTGACAACAAAAGCAGGTGTTGTCACCTTCCATTAGCATTAATTTAATGGAGATCCACTACAATAGGCAGGAAATACCACTCTGCAGTAGGCCTTCCTAGGAGAAATGGGGAGCAGCAGAAATAAACACCACGGCAGAAAATGTAGCTAGACAACCTTTTTGGGAATATTAAATATAAGCTGGATAAACATTTGTTTTCCTTTTATCAGTAATGAAAAGTTTCTAATTTATTCTATATTGGGAAGACCGTTGTGGGCAATGGTTAATTGGTCTTGAAAGACAATTAATATCTGTCAGGAACATGTAGGAAACACACAGGTTTTGCACACAGTCAATCCCTTTGCCCCCTTTTTCTCTGTTGTTCTGTTTATTGTGCCCAGTTAATGTGCTCCTTTGCCATGATAATCTCCAGCTAAATGGTAATTGCTCTATTGACGGCATTACTGTACATTTTTGACAGATCATTATTCATACTTAACCACTTGACCTGGAATAAATGTTAAAGCAATTACCACTGAGAGCTTTTCTATGAGAAAATTGAGGCAAAGTTTAGAGATAATCAAAATGCAAAGCTGATCATGATAGCAATTGGAAAAATGGCAAATCCTATTAAACAGATTTTTATTAGCCAAGTTGATGCCAGTAGATATTATCTGGTAATTTAGTCTTATTAAAAAGAAAATAAAGCAGCTAATTGTTTACTATTCTGGAACTTATTCCAGCTTGCAATTTGCAACTGAAATTAGGCTTTATGTGGCTCATCTATTTTGTCACATTGAAATATGAAATCGTTTGGTACAAAGCACATCTGCTCGGTGCCTCTCATGTTACCAGAAAAATCCCTCATTCAATATGTTCTGTACCTGTTGAGGCATTATGGATGGATTAATTTATAGCAACCATCATAAAAGCTAATATTCAGTATACTTTTATCATATCAAATTTTTTAAAAGTCTGTGTGTTTCCAAGGATTTAACTTTATTCTTGTTCCATCTCACTTTGTATTCAAATACAAATGATTTCTCTTTTTTGAGTCAGAGGGCAACAGGCTCTCTGATGACCACCAACATATATTCTATTAATTAGCAATAAATCATCTTATAATTTGGATCCCTATCTGAAATATATAAATGGAAGGGATAAGGGCAAAATTTTTCAATATATTTGAAGATAAATAATTTTTAAATTTTAGAAGCAAAATGCTAAATCAATTGCATAATGGTAAAAATATTTAATGGTCTAAAATTGATTTTAACTTCTGCAAGCACAATATCTTCCTTAATCTTACTATACTCTTTGAAATTGACACATGTTCATGAGCTGACTATTGAGGAGTCAAAATACAATATGCAACTTGCTCTTATTGTATCATTGCTCAGAAGGCTACTAGAAAAGCCACTGAGTCACAGGGTAACAATATTTGGAAAGTTGTCTTTTTACAAATAATCCTCGCATACTAGGTTGAGGAATTATTTAAGACAACAAAACTTTACAAAATCCCATTTTAATTTCTGAACCAAACTCCCCTTTCCCCTTAGTTCTAGAAGGCTGTTTAGCTCAAAGTTTGGCATGATTCAGTCTTTGGGCTAATAATCTTGAACAAAGCTGTAATCAAAAATGTGCACCAAAGAGACAGAAAGTCTTAAACAGATAGTGTAAAGTTTTACTGGCCCCTACTGAATCATGAGCCCGGTTTGAAAACTATCATTAAAATTCAGAAAACCGATTACTGATATGCAGATATTGTTATCTTGGGAGGTGCCGTTATCAGGGTGTGCTCCAGTTGGTTGCTGTAGTTTCTATATTAATGGAGGGGTTTTTTTTCCACAGTTAATGAAAGGAGAGACTTTCTTTTAATAAGTCCATAAAATATTAAGTAGATTTTTCCCTCTTTCTTCTGCCATTTTCCTTTCCCAAAAGAGTCCTTTTGAAAGTCCAAAGGTACACATTTGGCAGTCAGATAAGGACTGGCAGTTTGTAAAAAAAAAAAAAAAAAAAAAAAAAAAAACACCTCATTCTGCTTCTCTGTTCTTGGACTTGGCCTTATTAAACTGATATTGTTTAAGATAACAGACCCTAATTGTTTCAAAATTTTTCATATGGTAACATCGCTTCTTAAAGAGGCATTCTTCACAAGTTCTTCCAGATGTTCTAAAAGCCTCAGAGCCAGAAAAGAAAAAAAGTTACAATATTGAAATTCTTCTTTTGGCATGTTTGTTAAATTTATTGTCAGTAAGACATATTTATTTTCCAAAGTCAAATAGAGTTTTTATAATCACTCTGGTTTACACATGAGTCATTTTACTTTTGACCTAGATATGAAGCTAAATAAAATCAGTGTTTTTTTCATATTTTTATTCAATTCTAAGTTTATGTGATACATAGTAAAATATGGATTAAGATGACTGATATATTTTCATTTGATTTTAGTAGTCTGAAAAAAAAAACCACTGGGCCATTGTACTTTAACATATCTCTATTATTTCTGTTGGCTATGTTTATGATTTTAATTAATACATTATATGTTCTGCAATCACTGTGATATTTATCACTTCTATGGCTTTCTAACCAACAGCTCTTGTCCCTCTTCTCTTGGAGATTGGCATCTCAGGAATCTGAGCGTGGGACTTTCTTTCTGACCTTGGCCTGGGCACAGACCCAAGACTCTGTTCTTCCATTAGGGCATCATGTCATGATTCTAATGTATGCTTTCTACTGAATAATTTTAGTATTATAAAGACACAAAACGCTTGAACCATATGTGTCTCATGTCAGCTGCATAATGAAAGGGCTAAAGAAAGTTATAGAACAATAAACAACTAAGTGCTTTATATTTTTCTCCTTGAAGGGTTTTATACATCAGTTCTGTCCAACTTATTCTAAAAGGCCTTTTTTGTCCTCTTAGAATTACTCTTATACCCTCTGATAGCATGTATTAACACAGATTGGCTAGAAAAAGAGAATTAAATGGCTAGAAAAAGAGAATTAAATGTTTCAACAGCTGCCAAATAGTGTTGGTAGCAAATGGCAATGGACCAATTAAAGATACATATAAGGGGTAATACCCTTGAAGATCAACTATACTAAGCCTAGAACCTGCACATTTCTTGATACTACTAGCAGAGTTTCTGAACAATTTTTTCCCATTTTCTATTTGTTATATTGGTCTAATTTATAATTAGCAAAATTATATTAAATTTGTGGGTTTTTTTTTTTTTTCCAACTGGACAAATGTTTTGCTTCATGGACACTTTCCATGAGATCGGTACAATATTCTCTGTGGCGGTCTTCATTTTCCAGTTTCTGAAGTGCCTTTGATTACTTAGGTATCCTCTTGAGTTTGTATCTCCAGAGAACTTTGGTTGGTAGAAATAGAGGATGGCACTTCCCTGGGTTCTGCATATTTCCCTACCTAACACAGCAACTGCATGAATTTCTCCAAATGCACAGGGAACTGGGGCAACTGCGCATTCTAATGTAATGGTTTAAAAATTCATCAAAATTATACTGTAAATTATTGATGCCTCTTCATCCCTTTCTCTAAAATACTTGATCCTCTCTTCTTTTCTCCTTTCTTGTCTATCCTTCATATTTCCCAGACACCTTATGTCCATCATCATCAATGGGCTTTCACTTATAAGGGGAAAGATATTACAGAGTTTAGGGAAGAAAAAGTTGGGGAAAATTTAAAATTCCAAATGGGAGTGTCTGAAAATGTTTTATTAAATACAGCCTTTTATCTTAGCTTTCAAGTGCTATAGATTTCAGCAAACCAAGATGGGAAGAATCTGCTTCAAAATTAAGGGAAGATAATGTTTTCTTTTTAATAATTTTATTGATGAATTATATTTAGACATCATAGTGAACATCTAAGTGATGCATTCATATAGGCCAAGATCACTTGGTGTATTGCCCCTGGATGCCACCCTGCTCCCCTCTCTTCTCTCTCCCACACATGTTAGTGAAATTGACACTGACACCTTCATATATGAACATGACATTATTTGATCTGTATCCTTCCTCAAGCCTCCCTCTCCCTTCCCCACCTCTCTCCCACAGTCCCCTTCCACTATTCTGGTGAGTTCTCATCTTTTATCTGAAGTCCCTTTTGTTTTCTATTTTCTCTAGCTTCCACATATGAAAGAAAACATATGACTGACTTTCAGAGACTGGCTGATCTCACTGAGCACAATATTCTCTAGTTCTATCCATTTTCCTGCAAATGACATCATTTTTCTCTTTGTGGCTGAATAAAACTCCATTGTGTGTATATACCACGTTTTCTTTATCCATTCATCTGTTGCCAAACACCAAGGTTTTTTCCACAATTTGGTTATTGTAACTTGTGCTGCTATAAACAAGGATATCACTATAGTATTCTGACTAATTCTTTGGGAAAGATGCCAAGGAGTGGTATAGGTGGGTAATATGGTGGTTCCATTCCTAGTCTTGTGAGGAACCTCCATCTTGATCTGCACAGTGGTTGTACTAATTTACAATCCCATCAACAGCATAGATGAATTCCTATTAAGGGAAGATATTTGCAGAGTGAGGCAAATATCCAATAGAGCAGGAGATGAGGGATGAAGGGAAATATGCAAGGGGGAGTCAGCTTGTCCTTGGGCCACAATACTCACTACTTTCTGGATCACTTAATGACAGTTCTTCCGCCTTATAAAACTCACCTGTTGATCACTTCAGTGATGCCCTCACTGCTAACTCTCCCTTCCTTCCACCATGCTCCTGAACTCTCCCTTCTTTCCACCTTTTACCCCCCCCCTTCCCTGTGTTTACTCTCAGCTGGAGATACAGAAAGAATCCTGCAGAGGGTAAATGTTGCTTGCTCTCAATGCTGTTTGTCAACTCCTTTATTTCCACCACCACCCCCCCCAAGGAACCTTTTTTTTTTTTTTTTTTCTTTAGAGATGGTATTTGACTAGTAGGTAAGGTTAACAATGCTGAGTATTTGATAGGGACTGATTCATTTCATACTGAAATCGACTCTATTAGGTAGGTGCTACTGAGGCTCAGATAGGTGAAGCAGCGTCTCAGGATGTTCCCCAAGTTCACATTCTAGTAGTTGGACCAGATACAGATATCTGTACCTAGGCCAGATACAGACAGTTAGGACCATCACCTCTTATCGACTTCTTCACAGGTACCTGAAACTTTATAGGTGGTAAATGTTAGGTCATTTTCTTGTAAAAATAAAGTTCTTAATGTTACTAAAGCATTATATCAACTGCTTATAGTATAAATAAAACAGAAGATATAAAATGTAAACTAAAAGTCTCCCATTTTCCTGGTCCCATTTCTTAAGAAAAACATATTTTGGTGCATTCTTTCAAAATATTCTATACATATTTAAGCATCAATAAGAATATTATGTGTGCATTTATAAATATGTGTGTACATACCTACATATATAGTTGTTTGTGGATAGAATCATTGTGTGTGTGCGTGTATGTATGTTAATATACCTATATACTTAGTTCTGTGTAGAGACATGGAAAACTAGCATATTTGATACCTGGAGGCAATTTTTACACATGCTTCTTTATTTACTAATGATCATAAAATCAGAAGTACAATAGCAATGTCCAAGAAATTCAAGAGTGAATTTTTAATTAAACTTCAGATACAACTAAAATTCTAAAAACTGGTAAACCCCACTTTGATTATAATGCATTAGTCCTAAAAGCTATCCATTGTGTATTTAATTCCCATTGCAAAATGTTCAGAAGCAGGATCTTTGAGAGGTGAGGAGGGCAGGAAGGTTTTGCAGTCCTTCATGGGTTAGTGCCATTATTATGAGAGTAGGTTTGCTAATGCACAATAGGTTCATTGCAAAAGGGCAAGTTCACACCCACATACTCTTTCCCTTCTACCATGGAAAGATGCAGCAGGAAGTCATTCACTAGCTGCTAGTCCTTCCATCTTGGACTTCCAAACCTCCACAAATAAGAGTCAATAAATTTCTGTTCATCATAAATCACTTAACCTTAGGTATCCTATTATAGCAACATAAAACCAATTAAGATACTTCTTAAAAGAGTGAACTCTGAAAATCCTGCAGTCAGCTAAGGGTCTGTTCCTGAGATATGAGACTGGTAGGTTAAAAAGTAGCCACCTGCCTCATGTCCACTGTCACCATAACCTCTCCGACCACAGCAATTTCACTTACGTTGGTCTGACGTCTAAAAATTCCACTTACTATTTCATTTAAGAAATAATCCCAAAGCCAGGCGTGGTGGCGCACATTTGTAATCCCAGCATTTGGGAGGCTGAGATGGGAGGATCTGGGTTCGTGGCCAGCCTCAGCTACCTAGTGAGGCACTCTGCAACTTAGTGAGACCCTGTTTCAAAAAATAAAGAATAAGCTGGGTGTGATGGCGCACACTTGTAATCCCAGCATTTGGGAGGCTGAGACTGGAGGATCCGGGTTCACGGCCGGTCTCAGCTACCCAGTGAGGCCCTCCACAACTTAGGGAGACCCTGTTTCAAAATAAAGAATAAAAAATAGGGCTGGGGGTATAGCTCGAGGTAGAATGCCCCTGAGTTCTATCCCCAGTGCCGCAAAAAAAAAAAAAAAAAAAAAAAGAAAGAAAGAAGAAATAATTCCAAGAAATGTGTGTGTGTGTTTGTGTATCAGCTAGAACAAACAGGAAAGGAACAAGCATTTTTATTAATATGATATTTTTGTTTTGGGCCCAATGTATCCCAAGTGCCCAAAATAGTGCCTGACATATGGTAGGTAGAGGCTCAAATATTTGTTGAATGGATGAATATTTGAATACATATATAGATATATCCTCACATGTGAAAATATAAAGTTCACACTTCTGTGTAACTTTTATTTTTTTCTATAGTTGTTTCTAGGCTTCCTTTCCACTAATTCTGTTAATTTAAACTCAGGTCTCCTGCATGCTCTTTCTTCATTCTTACATGAGTTTGCTAGATTTGCTGAGTGCTGGGACAGACTCTGATCCAGAGCCCTATCATAGCTGCTGGTAGTTACTTGGCTTGTGACAGGGCATCCTCCCTGCAGGGATGTCTCTGTCCAAATTTCCCCCTTTTATAGGGACACCAGGCAAATTGTACTGGAGACCCACCCTATCCCAGTATGACTTTACATGACCTAACATCTGCAATGACCCTGTCTGGAAATAAAGTCACATTCTGAGGTACTAAGGTTTAGGACTTGCACATGTGAATTTTGAAGGGACATAATCCAACCCCTGACAATTTCTCTCTCTTCCTTGGCACTTTCTGTTCCCCCTCCCTGCAATGTCCTATCCTGCCCACTGTCTGACTCCTAAAGGGTTTAAAACTGTCATAATGTCAGAAAGCTAAACTTTACTTACACTTTAGTAGCTTGATACTTTCCCATCTTGTCCTTTTTTGTGGTAGCTAGGTCGTGGAAATAGAATTCGAGATAGATAATATTCCCCATTGCCTAGTAGAGCACTTGATGCAAAATAACTGCCAATAATAGGTAATGACTAACTGAGCCTTCCTCACCATTCATAGCAGTGTCAGGAACAAAGAGAATGCTGGATTACAATTTCTCCCACAATAATCCAACATGCTTAGATGCAAGGTAAGGAATCTAAGTCTTTGCTAAGAATATTTGATAACAATAATAGTTAATATTTAGAAAAACCCAGTAGATGCTGGATGCATCTCTAAATAATAATAATAATAACTATTATTATTATTATTATTATTATTATTATTATTATTATTATTATTCTGGGGATTGAACCAACCAGGGGCATTCTACCTCTGAGATATACCCCCCATCCCTTTTTATTTTTTATTTTGAAACAAGGTCTCACTAAGTTGTTGAAGATGTCCTGGAACCTGCAATACTACTCAGCCTTCTCAAGTACTGGGATTACAGGCATGCACCACTACACCTGGCTCTCAATCCTTTACACACTAATTCAGCTAATCTTAACCACACCCCTGGGAAAGAGTGTAATAATCAGCCACCTTTATTTGATAAAAAGGATTCTCAGAGAGTTTAACTTATCCAAAGTTCTACTCTATTTAATGATTTCTTAGGAATTGTACCAAGAATGTTTTGCTCCAGACAACATGTACTCCTAATCCTTACTCTCAATTCTATGTTCCTATGTCATATAGTTATAATAGCCTTTTTCTTTTTTTCTTTAACTAGGGCCTTACTGGGAATCATGAGTAGTGGGGTGAGAGTTTTTAAGTAGGAAGAGTTTCTTCCTCTTCTTCCATCCTGCATACTTTCCCAGTATTTCCCCCATTCAGACTTGAAAATCACTTAAACTAGACCAGGCACCCCCAGCACTTCAGCACAAGAGGAAGCTAAGAGAACTGCCTTAGCAGTTCTGCCTTCTTTCTCATTTGCACACCTGGAGACTAGACTTGTACTAGACTTGACTGTCTAGTACCTCACACACCCGGTTCCCTGTTCAGTGGCTTAGTCTAACCTTGACTTTGGAGTCAACAGGTAAAGCCCACTCTGTTTAAGAATGTTATGACTGTGTTAAAGTTTTTGTTTGATAGGACTTCTAGGGAAAACTCAAATCGGCATCTGCCTGCTAAAATACTTCAGCAGAGCAGCAACAAGTTGAAACTTTGCACAGCAAGGTTGTAAAAGATAGCCTTACTAGAAAGTTACTAGTAAGAACCATTTTACCATGATTCCGTTGAAAGGCAGTTTATGATTTCTAATTTTAGGTATGCAATTTGCTTTCATAGAATATCCAAAAAGTAAATCTTAGCCCAGGAAAATGGGGAAGACAAACAGCTCATACTTCTAGAAATTGATCTCTGTACTCAAGGTAAATGGATTGCAAGTATTGATTAATACTTTGCAATGAATACCATTTCATAATTTTTAATTAACCGCTAGGTAATATTTAATGGAAACTACATAATGTAGCAGATATGAGTTTGAAAAATGGGAAGGTAAAAGGGTTCTGTCCCTTGGTCTCATTGTGGTAAAAAGTAATTGCCGAGTGTGACCAGTTTGTTACTCTGTTTTCTTCTGTGATAATTCCAGATTATTAATGTCCCAAAGCACAGAGCGATCCTGCTATATTAATTCTCTTGGCCTTGAGATGATCTATAACATAATTTAAGCACTGTGCATTTTGTCTCTGTTTAATATTGATTGCAACCCAGTGTAAGGTAGAAAAAAAGACAAGGAAACTTATAGAACGAGGGAAACATTTCACCCATAACGTGAGTTCTTTTGAAAATATTAGCAATATTAAATAATATGAGCTTTGCCATAGATACTTGGCAGTGAGGGAGAAGATTTATACTTGGTGATAGAACATTAAATACTGTAGGTACGTACTACATCAGCACATAGCATTCAAGTAGAAATGGAAAGAATAAAGGTGCAGTCTTCGCATAAAGAACTATTAGAAGTACCATGTATGTGTTGAAGGAAGAGCCTAGAATTTAAATGAACCATTTATACCTTAGTTGCCCTAGGGCAAGTACAAGGTACATTAATAATGCAGTGTTTATTTGAAATATTTTATTGTAACACACATTTATTACTAAAAAAAAAAAAATCTAAACAGCAGGAAAAAAGCCAGGTTTACACAAGTTCAGCATTCTGGCCAAGTTATTTTCAAAATAGGATTCTTGGCAAATTATATCATTTCTTTCAATACTTCACCTGTGACACTATAAATAATACATATTTATTTAAGTAGTGGTATTATACACTGCTACTTGTGTTGTACATAATTTATAGAAAATGATCTAGCAACATGGCTAGGTAATGTTCTCCAAGAAAGTAAATGATTAGAATTAGAAAGTGATAAAGAACTCTAAGGGTTGCCTAATACAAGGTAGAGTAAATTAGAGTCCTTAGCAAGTGCCTTCATGTTTTCCAAAAATTATAATCAACTTGCCTTGTATTATAAATATGAGGCAATTATCACTAACGATTGTCATGAATAAATTGGCTCATATGCTAAATACATATAAAGTAGTAAGAGAAAGCTGCTATACTTACTCCTTCAGAGATTGACATATTGTATTTACTGGTATAGAATGCTAAGGAAAGTTAAAGAACACCCAACTCTCCCTGCAGTAAATTAACAGAATGTCATCTTGGGAGCAAACAGGCCTAAATAACTCCTGGCTTACCTATTTATTATTTGTATGAGTTGGAGAAAGTTTATTCACCTTTCTGAGTTTCTGTTTCCATATCTAACAATACCTGCCAATCAGAGTCTCTACATGAATGAAATAAGGGAAACCATGCAAAGCGTCTTAGTGCTTGGTGCTCAGCCAACACGATTTCATTTCCTGTTATGGTCCTTGACATCCAAGCAGAGCACAATTGCTGCACAGTGGGTTAATGCCTGGTTGTTTGCTTATTTTTCTCAGCAAGTTGTGTATTCCTATGAAAATCTTTGTGTTTCCTGCAGTGAGCCAAGGGCCTGGAACTGGTCATTCTGGTCTATACATGAGCATGATTCACTCAGATGTGCTTGAGATCTCAGAGACAGTCATCGGTCTTTCCCAGGGAAGCATTTTACACATCTCTGGCACCTGCGATACATCATCACCCAAGATGAGAAGGAATAGGCCTTTTATGTTTTTATTATTCTTAATAAAATGACAAGATCCCTTGAAATTAAATTTTAATTTAAGTTTCAGAATTCCAAAATATATTATTTTAATAGTACCTTGGAACATTTTCCCCTTGAGAGGAATCAATAAACACGTACAGAATATACTCACTGCAAATGTCTTATGTACCTCTGTTGTGATAATGCTGTGACTTTATAGTGTGTTAAAACCACCACATAGAAGTCTAATACACCTCTACTGAGCTGTCTTTTCACCTCTTTGAGCCTCACTTTCTTTTTTTGTGAAGTAAGAAATAATACAAAATCCACTAATTTTTAAGTGATGTTGAAGATGTTAGGAACCTTTAAAAAATCAAGATTTGCTTTTTGTGTTAATTACACAATTAGTAGCAACAGTTTTTTAAAACAAAAAGTAGAAAATCAACATACTTGCTGTCAGTCAAGCATTATACTGAGGATTTTTCATATAATCTTGTGTAAACCCACATAACTGTTCTGTGAGTGAAGTGCTAATAATTTCCTTTAATATCCTAGAAAACCGTTTCTAGTGAAATCAACCAAGATCACATGGCTAAGAAACAACTTAGCTCAACCATATCCACATGGTTAAGAGATTACTCAAAGGGGAGACTATTCTAGCTGTAAGCATGGTATATTTTCATGATTACTGCTAACTGCATTTGATTTATGGAACAGTTAATAAAAGTGCTTCCACACGCATTATGGGTCCTAACAATAACTTTCCTTGTTCTGTGCTAGGAATTGTGCTTTGCCCTCTTGGGACTCTTGCTCACTCTTCCTGGAGCTCACTCTGCAATTTCATGAGCTCTCTCTGCTCATTTTGACCAATACAATAAAGCAAAGAGACATTATCTGGTCTTCACATCACAGATAAGGACATCAAAACTCAAAGAAATACCCTGAAAGTGAAAATGCTATAACTAAAACCTAGAGCACAGTCCTGGTTGGCACATAGTAGGCATAAAAATGAACTTTATAGAAGTCTGGCATATGCTACAGGCTCATGAAATTCCTTATCTTACACTATCTTTCTCTTATCACATTGTACAAAACAAATCTGTTTTCAACAGTGCCACCAATGTGCTTCCAAAGAAGATATAGGTTTTTTCATGTCTTGTAGATGTTTCCATGGTTTCTATAGTTTCGCAGTTGATTGACTTCTTCTATTTAGCTGTACTGGAACCAAAATGGCTGCCTCAAAATATATACTATATAAAGCTGTCTTTGTATTTAAAAACTACATATCAAAAAGTAGACTAAAATATATAAAAACAAGTGATTCAGTAAACATGACTGATTAGTGACAAGAATGATGACTTTTAAAGAATTTCATCAAGTTAGTAGTCATGTACTGAATAGCTACCATATATGTGTATATATATATATATATATATATATATATATATATATATATATATATATATATATATATACATACGTAAGATATGAAAAGCTAAGAAAAGTAAAAATCAAACTTGGTTTCTACAAAGAACAAGCAATTTATCTCATTTTAAAGTAAAGATTTCCAGAGTGTGTTGTTTCAAGCAAGTAGTTTGCCACTAACATTTTTAAATAAGAACTAAGAGCAGTAATAATAATAATAATAAGATAATAATATATTCTTACTGCTACTTTTTTTTTTTTGTATGTGTTGTAGTAGGGATTGAACTCAGGGATATTTTACCACTGAGCTATACCCCTAACACTATTTAATTTTTTATTTTGAAACAGGGTCTCACTAACTTGCTGAAAGTCTCACAAAGTTGTTGAGGCTGTCCCCAAGCCTAAGATCCTTCTGTCTCAGCCTCCCAAGTACTGGAATTACAGGCATGCACCACCATGCCCAGCTCTCTTACTGTTTTTTAACATGTGTATCTCTTGTCGATTCATTCTTAATTCAAACTACCCTGAACTATAAAACTTTTCACAGAAAATTGTGACTGAAGGAATAGTTTTAGACAAGAGAAAATGTGTGTGTGTGTGTGTGTGTGTGTGTTATAAATATAGCAAAGAGGCCACTACATTGCATGTGATTATACCTGCAGCCTTATAAACCAACCATAGCTGAGTTATGGGTAATCTCTATCCATTCCCAAATAGATTTCACAATGACAGTAATAATCTTTTTGTTGCATTTAGATGAAGTTTTTAAAACTAGAGTTTATTGAATGTTAACAAATGGTCTTTAAAAAAAAAATGTCTAATTAAGTTTTGCAAATGCTGAGTTGGACAAAGCCAAGCTGGCTCCTTTTGTGCAGTGCTTCTCAGAAGCTTTATTAAGCTACGATGCATTGTGAAATTCCAAGAAGGAAATTCAGCAGGCAGCGTTTCACAAAATTACTAGAATATGCACCCTTTTTTCCACAGACTTTCTATTAAGTCTTCTCCAGAACAGAATCTTAGAAATGCTGATAGGAAAAAATGGACAGTTGAGGCCACTGATGGGTTTCTTGGACCAGAATTCTCCTCAATAGACAGTACTGTCTTCAGCAGATCAATAGGCAGATGTGATTAGTGTTGTGGACCATGTTTAGAATAGCACTGTGTTTCTCAAGTGTCTTGCTTTTGTTGAACCATGATTACCAAAAAATTATATAGAAATTTACAACCGAGACTCTTTACATGTATTGCATAGTCATCAAGTTTTCCCAAACTGCTATCACATCTTTTTTCACTCAAAAGTTGAATTAGAAACAGATTCTGTATCTTTAATGCTGTCCCATAAATCACTCCAACACCTACTTCAGGGTTGTAGACATAGACGGTCCCCAAATGAACTTTATTTGATGATAACGACTTATGGTCCTAATATACTTCTCAGATAAACAACAAGCTAAGCTCCAAGTCTGGGTCCCTGTATCCTGATGCACTCACCTGAATCCAGGTTTATTTGAATTGAAATTATTTCCTAGAAATATTATCAAATCAAAGAGCAGATAGAATGCCCTTTTGAAATCATAAGATATAAGACTGGTGCTTTATGTGGAAGACAGAACTTTTTTTAAGTAATCATTCATATTTTATAACATGAACCATTTCCTTGCAGTTTGGAAAATGAGTTATATTGGAAGAACTGTGGCTTCTAGGTAGTAATAAATATGAATGTTTTATATGGCCTTTTCTATTGTTGCAAAACCTAGCATTATACTTTAAATTTTTTTTCACTAATCCAGTTTACAAACTTTTATTATGTTTATTACTATCTGTCACAATTTGAGAAATAAATATTAATTAGATGTAAGGCAAGATTGAGTAAAAGTAAGTATGGAATTTTAAGTATGGAACTGTATTTTATTATCTTTTAACATAAGTACATGAAGCGTTCACTCTGTCAGGTACTATGCTGGGCACTGCAGAAAGAGATATGCCCGAGACATGTTCATGTCCTCAAAAGGCCATCATGATAGTTTTTCTCTTATGTGTAGCTAGAGAGGAGCAAGCCTAATTTTCATGTACCACATGAAAACTGTTATCTTTGCTTTACAGCTTCTGCGTAAGGGGTAAAGTAAACATTTTTCTGTGAAAGTAATTTTTGACATGCAAAATGGAGGTGGACTTGGCGAAGAAATGTAGATGAATTTTTTTTTTATTTAATTCAGATTCCATATTAACCGCTCCTGTTTGAGTTGGTTTAAATCGAAATGTCTCATATTAAAAATCCCTTAGGGAAATATGGAAATGTCTAATGTAGAAAAATAGCTTAGAAGAGAGTACATAGACAGAAATGTTGCAGCATAAATCAAGTTTCTTCTTCATCTGACTCATTTTCAATATATTTACATCAGTAAAATTACTAATGATCTACCTTCAACTGTTCTGTGGGGTTTGGGGGCCCATTTTCTTTTTCTGCAGTTTGATAGGCACCGGTTTTGAGCCTCGAAGTGTGCATGGTGGTATATACATGTAACCCTAGTACTTGGGAGGCTGAAACAAAAGGATCTCAGGTTCAGGGACAGCCTCAGCAACTTAAGGAGACTCTCAGCAACCTAGTGAGACTCTGTTTCAAAACAAAAAATTAAAAAAAGGCTGGTTATGGTGGCACACGCTTGTAATCCCAGTACTTGAGAGGCTGAGATAGGAGGATTGCAGGTTCAAGACCAGCCTCAGCAACTTAGGAGGATGTCTTCTGCAACTTAGTGAGATGTTGTTACAAAATAAAAAATAAGCCTGGAGGTGTAGCTCAGAGGTAGAATTCCCCTAGGTTCAATCCCTAGTATTACCACCACCACCACCCCGCCCCACCACATACACACACACAAGAATTGAAGCACATTGAAATGAAATATATACTGGCTTAAATTGTAACTGATATTGGAACTATAAGCATGTAAAACTAAGAGTGGGGGCAAAGATGGGGAGGACATGACTATAATTTGGGATACTTTGATTTCTTTATATGACTATAACTACAAAAGTATCAGAATTCTTTTTTCTTAATCTAATTGATTTAGAATGAATCATCTCTTTCATTGCTAAAATTGAATGAATGTTTTTCTAAATATAAAGCAGAAACTCTTGTCAATATAAAAGGTCCCAAATGTATTACAATTAAGACATTTGTATTTGGTTGCATGTAAAAAGTGATGTTATATTAATCACATATAGTGAAACCAAAATACTCCTACATACCTAGCTCATGTAAGCACAAAGCAATAATAGCTCTCTCAAAAGGGACAAGTGCCATCCAGACCATTAAATCTGAGAGGTGTGCTTTAATCTTCATTCTAATACATTGTTGGTGGGATTTCAAGTTAGTGCAAACACTTTGGAAAACAATATGGAGGATCCTCAGACGAATGGGAACGAACCTACCACATGATCCAGCAATACCACTTCTGGGTATCTACCCAAAAGAACGAAAACCAAACTATCAGACCAATGTATGCGTATCTATGTTTATAGCTGTACAGTTTACAATTGCCAAACTATGGAAGCAGCCAAGATGTCATTCAACAGATGAATGGATTACAAAACTATGGGGTATGTACACAATGGAATTTTACTCAGCCATAAAGAAGAACAAAATCATGTTATTTGCAGGGAAATGGATGGAACTGGAAAACATTATGTTAAGTTAGATTAATCAGTCACAAAAAGTTAAAAATCGAATGCTCTCCCTAATATGTGGAAGCTAGGGAGAAAATGGGACATAAGAGGGACTCCAGATGAAGAAGGAGAATCCTTAGGTGAACAAAGAATTTGACTTAATCTTCATTCTGTATGAGCAGACTTATGGTCTATTCCTTTTTCCTGAGATACTCTCTTGCCTTAGCTTCAGTAACATAGCCTAATATATTTGTTTTATCATTATTAACATCTTCTGATCTTAACTTTCTTTTTCCTCTTGTGCTGTTCCTTGTCAGTCCTTTAATTGGTTTATTGGTATCTACTTGCCTCCTCATATATGGAAGTATCTTAAAGCTTGGTCGTAATATTTTATGTTCCCTTCCTAAGAGATTCCGTCTATGCCCTTTGCTTTTTTACCACATAACACCTGTGATTCACAAGTTTTGTCTTCAGTTCTGGTGTCTGACTTTCTGACTCATGTATCCAAACACCTACTTACCACCTCCCTTGAGTATCTCCACAGGCACTTAAATTTTCCCATGTTTCAACCAAGTTCTTAGTTGGTCTTCATCCAACCCTCCTCCTCTTCCAGAGTCAATATACAGAGAATGGAACAGTCATCAACCAGCTGTGCAAAAGGCAGACATTCCTTGAGAGGTTTCCTTCCTTACTTCACACTATCCAGTCTATTAAAAGACCTTTAATCTCTTCTTTTTTCTTTTTATTTTCTTGTGGAACTTGGGATTGGACACAGAGACATTCTACCTCTGAGCTCCAACTCCAGTCCTATTTTTTTTTAAATTTTGAAATAGGATCTTGTTAAGTTGCAGAGACTGGCCTTGAACCTGTGATGCTCCTGTCTCAGTCTCTCAAGTACTGGAAGTACAGGTGTGAGCCACCATGCCCTTTTAAATGCATCTACTTATATATGCATCATGCCCATTGTCTCTTCTATAACCTTTCACACCTTTTTATCTTAACTGAGTGACTTCTTATCTCCTATTAAACAAACTGAGCATCCTTAATCTGAAAATCTGACACCCCAAATGCTCTAAAATGCAAAACATTTTTAATTGGTGTATTGTGATTGTACATGATAATCACAGTCATAATTCATATATGTGCATGGCCTTATTTGGTCTGTTTATTTCCCTGTAGCTCCTCTCCTCATTCCTCCACTCCCCTTCCACTATTCTATAGGACCTGCTTCTATTTTCATAAGACCCACCCTTTTTCTTTCCTTTTTCTCACTAACTTCCACAAATGAAAGAAAACATATCACCCTCAATGTTCTGACTATGGCTTATTTCACTTAACATAATGTTCTCCACTTCCATCCATTTTTCTGCAAACGTAGTTTCATTCTTTATGGCTGAATAAAACTTCATTGTGTGCATATACCACATTTTCTTTACCCATTCATCTGTTGACTGACACCAAGGTTGGTTCTATAACTTAGCTCGTGTGAATTGTGCTCCTCTAAACATGAATATGCATATATTACTATAGTATTTTAAGTTTAATTCTTTTGGAAAGACACCAAGAAGTGGTAGAGCTGGGTCATACAGTGGATGCATTCCATAGTCTTTTGAGTAACCTCCATACTAATTTCCATGGTGGTTGTATTAATTTACATATCACCAACAATGTATATGCATTCCTTTTCCCTCATATCCTTGCCAGCACTTGCTCTTATTTATATTCTTGATGATTGTCACTCTAACTGGAATGAGAGGAAATGTTGGGATACTTTTTTTGCATTTCCATGATTGATAACAAAATTCTAAACTTTTTGAGTACCAACTTGATGCTACAAATTTGTGGCAGACAGTAGTAAAACTCACGTGCAATAAAATATTGTATAAAATTATCTTCAGGCTGTGTGTACAAGGCGTATGTGAAACAAATGAGTTCTATGTTTACACAAGATGAGGTATCTCTAAGATATCTTATGTATATACAAATGTTTTTTAAAAATCTGATATCCTTATTCTTTAGATGAGAAATAGTCAACCTATACTTCTATTTATTTATGTCTTCCCCAACTTATGACTCTTCATACTGCAGTGCTTGTCTAAAAGTTCGAACTTGGTTATCTTTCTTCCCTGTTTAAAGCCACCGAATACCTTTTCGTTTTCCTTTCATAAAGAAGACCCTTGAATGACCGGTCAACTAAGCCTGTTCTAGTCTGGCCCTGCCTGGCCCTGGTTTCTCTTGCACATTCCTAACTTCCTCCTTTTCTGAGCTCCAAACTCATTAGCCTTCTTTCAGATCCTTGAACAAGCTGCACTTCATGCTACATAGTAATTTTCACATACTCTTTCTTCTGTGTTCCTCTCTTCTCCCAATACCCTATCTCTGTAAAAATATTCTCTCTTCCTATATTTCCCTTTTATATGGCCATATAGCATCATATTTCTTTGAGAGAATATATCTCAGTCAAATATTTATATTTTAGGGATTATCTCATGTGCATTAATTTCACAAATATTTATTGAGCACCTTGTATGCATTAGTCCTCTGTCAGGTAGGAGTAACTGTTGGTGAACAAAACAGACAACTTCTATGCCCCTGGAGAGTTTATAATCTGATAGGAATGACAGAATAAGCCATACACCACAAAAATACATGCAATATTTATGTATGTACGTATGTATGTATGTATATACTGGGGATAGAGCCCAGAAGCATTCTACCTCTGAGCTACACTCCTAGCCCTATTCTATCTTTTATTAGAAAACAGGGTCTCAGAAGTCTCTGAGGGCCTCACTAAGTTGCTGAGGTTGGTTTTACACCTGCAATCCTCATACCTCAGCCTCCTAGGTAGTGGGATTACAGGCTTGTGCCGTGCTCATCTAATACATGCAAATTTTGAATTTTAAGAACTGTTTTGAAGAAGACAAGAGTTCGGTGTAAGGAAAAAAACAAGGCTGTAGGAAAGCCTGATTTAGGGAAATAGGAAAGATCCGAGAAAGTAGCTTTGATGTTGAAACCAGAAAATTTGAGCGGCAGTAGGGTCCTTAGCAGAGGAAAAACAAAAAAACAAAAAAACACACATTTCTGGTAGAGGTAGAAGTGTTGAAAAGGACAGAGGCAAGAAAGGGTTTATATGAATACCCAAATCGAGCTTTTTGTTTTTTTTCCTTCTAGTTCACAAGCTTTGAGGAAGAGGAGTCACATCTGGTTTTTTCTGTGCTAAATTTATTGTTAACTGGCATATACTAACTGAAAGAAAATGAACACACAGGCATAACACACTTTACAAAATGACTGTCCTAAAAAATATTGCATAATTCAAGTTTAAAATAAAAGTAGCTTTTAATGAATATTTAAGAAATCATTAAAAAAAATTCCAAAATTTACCGTTAAATTTTAATTCATATAGTTTTAAAGACTACTTGCTTAATTTTCTTTAAAATATCCTCTTGAATCTTTAAAATATCCTCTTGAATCTATATCATATCTCTTGTACTATTTAGATAACAGTAAGGCTTTAAATAGAAAAAAATGAGAAACATGATTTAGGGTAAGCATTTGTCTGTCAATAAAAACTGGAAAAGCAATACAGGTACAATGCAAGTATATAATCTTTTGTGGATTATTTTAGATTAAATTTATCCTAATATGTCTCAGTAGTAAATTATAAATCTTTCTCTTGACAAAATCAGTTTAAAATAAAATTTATATTTACTCTTACATAAGAATTCTTAAAATAGGCCCATTTTTAAGATCAGATGAGTAGGAACAAGCAAAAAATATGTGTTTTATAGCATTTGAAATATATTCATGATTCAGTTCACGGTCCTTGATGGAAATTCAATTAAACTGATAGTTTTTTTAAGCTATTTTTTTAATCAAGGTTGAATCATTCTGATAACTCACTTTCCTCTTGAAAGAACATATATCAGAGACTGATTTAATCTGCTTCAAAACTGTATACCTTCATAAAATATGTTGAATTAAAACATTTGATCAAGTATATTATTGGGACTAAATTATACTAAATAGTTAATATGTTGTAGTACTATAAATAATATATAAAACTAGGTCTCTATGTTGAAAATAAAATTGAAGATTGTCTAGATAATTTAAACATTCTCTTCTGCATTATTTATGTAGTTAGTTCAAGGTAGGTTTGGGACAGGATGAGACTTGGTACACATATTATTGTTTCAGCCTCCCAGCTGGTTTGACTAAGATGATAGAGTTTTACCAGAAAAAATTGCTCATGTATATCATGGTCATGTCCAATCAATTTCCTTTCCAAATTATATTTCAGTATTGTAAATACCCAGGTGCACAGCTGAGCTACACCTACCTATAGCTTGCTACTGCCACACTGTATCATAGCTATAAACATTCCATCTTATATCTGTGAAATTAAACCTGTTTCTTCCCTAACTTTATTTCTGAGATAATACCCTCTAGAAATATATCTGAACTCTATAATTTGCAAACTGTTTTAGTAATCTTTCTCTCTCTCCTTCTCATATAGGTTATAAATAATAAATACATTGAATATAGGAATTCCTTAGATATTTTGTTATGTCTTTGTAGAAGCTGTCCAAAAGAATATCCAATCTGAATTATCTAAAAATGATATTTAATCACTTTTAATCTGTCAAAAACACTTATAACTGAAATTTGATTGTTTCTGTAAATATGTTAGAACAAAACAATCAAACCATAAGTCAACAGAGGAAAATTCTCAGTAAGGATGTGCTTACCAAAGCAACATGGTATTCCCATGCTGATCACAGCCTTACCTGCAAGAGGGTCATGACATTTCTTGGTCTGCTCATGGCAGTTTTTTCTTAAATAAATATATGGTTTGTCTCCAAGTATCCAATGGCTTATAGTGACTTTTTTTTCCTTTTTTGAGAGAATATTGAAGATAATTCAGATTAGAGAAAAATTGTTAGTAGCTACAAGTATGATTGTGCATTTGACCAGAAGTCATTCATTAATAACCCATCAGGATATTTTGATGAGAATATTTCTTATTAAAAAAAACAACTGAAAACCTTTATAAATGACAAATATATACATAATATATATTTTTTAAATGATGGAAACAATTATTAGTGCTGCCTATAGCAAATTACAGTTTGTTGATTTGGCCAGACCATTTCTCCATCTTCCTCTGCCTTTGCTTCTTTAGTATGATGTGTTCTACTTTGCTGTTCAAATAACTAGTCAGGGTACAAAAATGGAACAACTCTAGACTGTACAGATACCACAAGTTATTCTATTTTTTTCCTCTAACTATAAAATATTTGTCAGGAGAAACCAAGTTACTCTGTAAACTTTGCAGTGTTGGATACATATGAGGTACAGCTATTACTCAAGTTGATCCATGTTGTCAAGTTTCATACACACATCCTCAGTGTCAACAATCTGTTTCCTATTGACTTTATGTTCTGCAAAAGGGAATTTCACTTCACTTATCCAAATAATTATTCTAATTGTCCATGAATATAAATACTGCATTATATGGAGAGGGCCATATGGCAATCAGGACACCTTAAAATCCAAAATGTGAGCTAGAAGATAAGCTGAATACTATCTTCTGTCCTTTTCTGTTTTTCATTGATAGTTGCATATGTAGAGGTATACTAAATGTTACCTAAATGTGGAGGTATACTAAATGTTATAATTATGCATTCTTTTAGATAAAAAGAGAACTAGTATAGATTGGCCAAGGTATCTATATTCTTGGTAAATGGCAAATGATTATTCATGTGCAAAATTCCCCAGCTGAAAAGAACAGAGGGGAGAAAAGAGAAAAGGGACAAATACACTTGAGAAAGACTTTGTAAATCTAATCCCATAGTTTTCCAGAATTGTGAAGTAGTCTAATTGGACATAAATGAAGAGATTACTGCATTGTAGTTGTGTTTTGGAGGTTTTGTTTTAAAAGATAGAAATAGCTAACATTTAACTGGACCTTAATATTTTCTTTTCTTGGAAAGAAGCCACTTCAGTGCTCACATGCAGGTGTAAAGAACCAGTCTTTTTGTGCTGAATGCATTTATCTCTAAAATTGTTCACCTCTGAAAAGCCTTGGGGTTCCAGTTGGCCATTATTGTATGAATACTGTTTTTGCTATTCACAATAGACAGTATTTTTCTTTGTTGCCTAGATGTAATATCCTCTTTGTATAAGTAACTTTACAATAAAGTTAGCTAAGCTTACTCTGTCTAGTCTAGAATTTTTCTCCACTCCAAAAAAATATTACTTCAACCCTAGAGTGATAAAGATTCGAGACATTGCTAAATCATGACTATACATCAAACAAATTCTTGCCACTTCTATGAGCAAGAAATCTACATATAAATTTTGGTTTTAGGTAGTTATAGCTGTTTTCTTTTTTCCAGTTGGGATACAACAATATAAAACAGGTAATTTTCTAAACAATTGAAAAATATTTTAAGTAATTTATTTTAAAATATGGATATATATATATATATATATATATATATATATATATATATAATCAGTGTTTTCAAAATTACCTGCACATGTGAGATGGGACTTGGGGGAAATACTGCAATTCATTGTATCATAACCTCAGATAATCTCATACAACAGCTTGATGCCATTTCTAAAATATTAAAAAAAAAGCAAGAGCCAATAATTCCTTTAGCTGACTATATATATACTAAATGTTATAATTATGCATTCTTTTATATATATAAAAGAATATATATATATATATATATATATATATATATATATATATATATATAGCTGTTTTCTTTTTTCCACTTGGGATACAACAATATAAAACAGGTAATTTTCTAAACTATATATATTGCTGTTGAATATATATATATATATATATATATTCAACAGCAATATATATATATATATATATATATATATATATATTCAACAGCAATATTGCTCAAGTCTTGAAATTTGCTAGATGTGAAATATCAGACACTTAATATGATGAGGCTTGAAGGCCCCTAAATGAAGCATGGAATAATTCACATCAACTGTAACAATTAACAAAAAGAGAATTCAATAAGTAGTCAAACAAAAAGTCCTTGTGAGTATTCTGCCAAGCCATAGAGGCTGTTTATATCATCAAGTTAAAGCTCTCATTAAACCAGCTCGAGCCTTTACTTTGAATTTCCCTTTCTGTGCAGATCTTGTGTGCAGTGACAGCCCGTTTTCTTCCAACACATTTTCCCATTATTTTTGCCTTTAGTTTGCATCTCTGGGCAACTTACTAGTCAATTCAGTGAAAAATGAGAAAAAGCGGTTGTTTCACAAAATTGACTAGTTGATTGCTAAGAGACTTGATCCCATGACCCTTCTGCATTACAGACATAGACATTTTGTATGAACCCTGGACATGGCCTCTCTTATTAAAGCAACTGGACTTGGTTTGGGGGTCTGACTTGAAATGGTATTAGTTGAGAAAAGAAAAAATACACTCACATATGATTGACTTGTACCATATCCAATAGAATTAGAGTTTGAAATGACCTTGGTAGATTGAAAGAGTGATCAGAAATAAGTAGTAGATTGGAAGAGTGATCAGAAATAAGTAAAATGAAATTAAATAAGGAAAAAAAGTAGGGTTATTTTCTTGGTGCATGGAAGAGAAATACTGAGCACAAAGTCCAAGGAAACATGATTAAATGCTAGAGCTAAGATAGGTAAAGGAAAAGAACTTACTGAAATACACCTTTGGGATAACCAATACCCAGCAGTATACTGCTCCTGCAGGTTCCCAGCTGAAAGGTAGAGGAAAGTCCTGAGATTTCAGGGGCAACTTATAAAGATTTTTAGAATAAAATGCATAATCTAGGTAGTTTCTTAGATAATAGAATAGGCCCCTCACAATTTTAAGTCTTTACATTTTTAGTGTCTTTACCATCATTATTTTATTCAAACCTCATGCCTACTCTTTAAGTAGACAGAACAGTCATCATCTTTTTTATCTGAATCAAGTGAGTTGCAGAGAGGTCTATGGTGAGTAAAGATGGTCACGTCTGGAAGTGAGAGTTCACTTTTTTGTGTCCAGGCCTTCTCTCCATCAGGATGTATGGCTCCTGGCAACTCTCTTACAAGCTCTACCCCTTTTTCCTGGGAAAAGGGGGTTGTCTGAAGAAGATGAGGTTCCCTAGAATCAGAAACTGGGGCAGCATTGGGAAAGAACTCTTCAGGAGAAACTCGTCACTAAGATGGGAAAGGATAAAGAGCTGGGTAAGGAGATGGACTTGGCTAAGTCTACTTTTGACCCAATCTGCAATCGGCTCAAAACCATCAGCCAAATCTCTGCAGCACTGCTGCCTCCTTGGTCTTGAGACTGTGGGGCTGGCCTTCTTATCATCTATTGCAGCCAGTCCTAGGCTGCAAGCCAGCTTCCTGGTACCAGTGACCTCCTTCAGAAGAAGGCCGTTCTCCTAAAAAATGGGGCAGGAGAGAGCCTGAGCAACCAATGCTCATAGATTGTGGGGTTTGGGGACATGGACCTGCTAAAGAGAATTTATACCACTGCTCACAGGTGTAGATTGAAAGTATATAGGAGACTCTGCAGGAAAAATGATACAACTGAAATGACAAATAAATCAACTAATCATATGTGATAAATGGTAAATTAATTAGAATTTGATTTTTGTTCATAATAAAGAAATGATACTGCTTGCCATCATAAGAACTTGGCAAATCAATCAGATATTTGAAAATTCACATATATCTTCTATGTAGGGTTATGTGCAGATATATACAATGATAAGAAAGTTGTACAACCCAGGAAAAACGCATTGTCCAGAATGAGCTTCAGATATGAAACAAATTATAATACAGTATTAGGAGTCTAATAACAAAATGTTTGGGAATAGAACAAAGAAAGTGATTAAATCTAAGTGAAGTAAAATATCTGAACGTTTTCCTGGAAGAGGCAATTTCTACATTTGGTTTGGAATGACCAGTAGACTAGTAAGATGAAGATTAAGTATTCCTAGGAAAGAGGTAACCTAGAGATGTAGAGTTGCAAACTGTGTGGTTAGGGCAATAGAAAGAATTTGATAATGCTGAAATTTAAAGTTGGAAGTTAAGAAGTGACAAAAGTAGAAAATTAATAGTAACCATATCCTTAATATGGATTGAGCACTCATTGTATGCCATGGTCAATCTTCACATAAAATCTAGAAATAGCTCACTCCATTTCACAGAGAAGAAAACTAAATGCCAATTGTGACTCACCCAGGGTCACTGTCTTTGGAGCAAAAATTCAAATCACGCCATCTGACTCTAGAACTTAGACATCTAGCCTTTGTTCCAAATGGACTCCTAGATTATAATGGGCTTCACATGTCTTGCTGAAGGGTTTGCATTTTGCATCAGAATCACCTGGAAATTATAACACAGATTGCTGGGCCCCATTCCCAAATTCTCTTATTCTTCTTGGTCCATGGTTGGGCCCAAGACTTTATGTTTTACAAGTTTCCAGGTGAGGTTGATGCTACTGGTCTTTCAACCATGCTTTGGGAAACTATCTTAGAAAATAGGGAGCAGGTGACACAATTCTATCAAAAGATGAGATGTGTCAGATGAGATATTCAGTCACTCAGAGCACGGAATATGCTTTCCGAGCCATATTAGACACGAAGCAGTGTCTTCAAAGAGTTTTTGGCAGACTAATACTACCTGATGACTGACTTGTGCTGGTGGAGATAGGTGATAAGTCAAGGGGTTCAAGAGCCTGTGTTACAGGTCAGATGTTTTACCACTTATGTCATTTTGAACACATAACTTGACTGATTCATTCTTTTTATTAAACTGAAGTTAAAATTAGTATCTTCTAGCCAGGTGTGGTGACACAGACTTGTAATCCCAGTACTTGGGAGGCTGAGACAGGAGGATTGCAGGTTCATAGCCAGCCTCAGCTACTCAGTGAGACCCTGTTTCAAAATTTAAAAAATAGGGCTGGGGGTGTAGCTTGGAGGTAGAATGCCCTAGGTTCAATCCCCAATATCACAGAGACAAAAAAAAAAATTAGTATCTTCTTTGTGAGAACCAAATGGGTTAATCTAATAAAGAAATTAACATGTGACTGGCATGGGAGCACATTTAATAAATATTAGTTATTATATGAAAAAAAGGAAGGAGTCTGGAACAACTCCAGACAGTTTGTACTGAAGTCTTAAGTAGACTAGGTTGCTTTGCTTAGTGTCCCTGGTCTGTTCCTTGCATTTTACACTTCTAGGTCTTTTTAAAAATGCTGTGTTATCCCAGTTACTATTCAATACCATGTAAGAGTACATGAGGGATGAGTAGGGGTGATGGCAAGAGTTGAAGCCAAAGCCCAACCTTGTTACCAAACATTGCGCAGATAATGAGGTTAGGCTTTAAAGTATGTTCCATTTAATGCAATCTATAGAAACCTCTTCCTTTGTACTGCTTTCCTACCATACTACTCCTCATATTCCTCATAATAGAAAGAAAAAAAAAATCCTCTGGCTTTTCATCTAATGTTTTCACATTTTATTTATTTAAATTATCTCGAGAATTTATGTGAAAGTGTGAGAAATGTGTTTTTAAATGAGATGAATCTTGATGGTGTTAGCAACACACATGAGATTTCTTCAGTTGAATCCCTAAATGCATCAAAATACACACTGTGCATCAAAGGCTAGATTAAATCATGGGTAATCTAAATCTGATAGGCAACTTATTATGTAAGGACTGATTTCAGTGAGGTCTTAAGATTAAGAGAGAGAAGAACAAATAGTGTATGTAATACCATTTCTTCTTTAGGAAATTAAGAACATACAATTGTGCTTGTTTTTTTAAAAAATAGTCATCAGAAAAGATGCCAGAAGATAAATAAATATATAAAATATGATTAAAATAATCTCTCCCAGTTTGCAATGTTGACTAGAATTTATTCTTTTCTGGTAGAGATGTTCACCAAAATCGGATGTTTCGATCATCTAGATCCAATATTACATTATCATATCTAATTAATTTTATGTTTCTAGAGGTAAAATTTTAAGTGAAACTTAAGATTTTGAAAGTGCACCAGTAAGAATCATGACTACAGAAATACAATATGTCCTCTCAGTTTATTCAATAAGAGATGCTTTTGTATGTTATTTGGTGCTATAGTAAATTACAAACAAAATATTTATTTCGTTAACCTTATTACATGTGTAATATTTAATTAAATCCACTTGCCATTATTCTAGGCAAGTAAACAATCTTGTAAACATTCTCAAACATATTTTAGAATAATATCTTTGAAGTGTGGGTAGGAGTTTTCACATTCATATGGAAGATTTCTGTGAAAAGATGTTCCAAAATACAACACCAGTCCAAATGCAATACTTTAAAAGCAAACAATCCACAACATATATATTAAAAAAAATGAATTCTCACCCTGCCCCACTACCTCCAGGAATGAGTTTCTGACATTGCAAATGTGATTGTGTGTCCTCAACTGGTAGTGAGGTGGCATGTAATGAATAAGCTGTTTCCTAAAATGTAGAGAAGTTTTTCAGAGATTGCCAATGTCAGAAATCACTAAATGAAATGCCTGCCCATTTTTTTCCCCATCCACTAGTGGGTGTTGCTAGGAAAAAAGTTTAATTGTAACTTTAAAAAATTCTGTTCTCAGGGCATTAGTATTGCTCGTCTGTATTGTTCTGACATTTTAGCAATGGGAGGATGTTTTTGTACGGGGAGATAAAAAGTAGGATGACAAATGAAAATCAACCAAGTCGAATCAGTATGCATATTTTTTCTGAGACACCGTGCCCTTTGCTGGGCTCTGGCAAACTGGTTTTACTCATCTCTGTGGGCGAAGCACAATAAACAATGACTATAAAATCTAGAGTTTTGAAGTCAGCAGCTGGGGAAAGAGTAAAATGACTCAAATACCAACACGCGTTACTCAGACATCCTGACAGCACAAATAACAGGGAACAGGATTCTTCTGTAAGATGTTTTAAGATCACTCTAAACTTCTTGGTTGAACAGTTTCTTTGCAATAATTTCTGATTTCAGAAGAATACTTTAGAAATCTTTTTAGTTTGTGATTTAAGCAGTGCCACTTAAAATGTTGAGTCAGAAATATTTTTCTTCTTTTCCGTCGGTGAGAAGTACGAAAATTGCTTTTCCTCAGACAGAAGTCTGTATTTCAGACTCTGTTCTTAACATAATTTAAAGGACAAAAGTTCCCCATAGCCTTCTTTATTTTTTCAGTAAACATTTATTGAGCCCAATTATGTGGAAAGTATTCCACTAGATGTTAAGGAAATTCACAAATAAGTAAAACATGGCTCCAGATCACAAAAAGATTCATAATTTAGCCCAGGAGGCAACATACATATGCACTTATAAAGGGAGAAAAAGATGCTGTCATAGAATAAATTCAACTATACTCTTTAGGTCATTATTTTCATTTAATTCATTTGTTAACTTTCTAAGAAATCATTTAGTAACTCCCCTACTTATTTTTTAAATTAAAAAACACACAATCTTTAGATCCTTTATATACTCTATTTAAAGTATAGCCCATCATAATCTTTTCTGAAAATGTTTTCTCTTCTAGAGCAAATTGGATTTCTTCTTTGTCCCCCTTTTTGAACTTTGTGTTTCTTTTTACATTATTTCATTCGATAAATGAATAGTTGTTTTCTAATTTTTTTAAGAGATCTCTACTTGCCATATAATTGCTTATACGCTCCACTGGGTCTTCTTAGTAAAAAAAAAAAAAAAAAAAGAGAGAGAGAAATTTGGAGTTCACATGTAGAATGCATTTTGGAAATACACCCTGTCACACCAAATTAGTAATTTTATAGATTCTCAAAATAAAATGTTATTAAACCATTTCATAGTCATATAATGGAAGAAGGATACCAATTTAAATAAGACTGACCATTACATGTGTTAGTACAAAGGGACTAGGGCAGCTGTTTCTGAAAATGACTATTATTTAGTGGTTATTTTGTTCCTTTTTGCATTGTAATGAAACAATTTAATCCCACACTCTAATGACTAATCTGTGGGGTATATAGCGATTTCCATTTCATCAAAATTAGCTTCCACAAAGAATCAAGATAGCTCAAACTTTTTTAGAAACTAAAAGTAGTTGTTTTTTCTGTTCACTCCCCTTCATGGCAGCTGCATATTCTTGCTAAATGCTGGCTTTTTGTTATTTTCAAAAATATTTTATATAAACTATTTCAGAACCTCCCCTAAGGCTTGTTTGTTCTGATTTCCCATATTGGAAAAGTTGCACATATCTAAGTCACACACAGTCAATGACATTGGCCACTTGTTTAAGGAGTCAATGTCGACTGTTTCATCCTAGATGAAGCCTGAGGTGGAGCTACCTCTTGCACAGGGCAGAGCTCAGAGTTCCAGTCCTGAGTTGCTTCATGTCAGAAACTCCCTCAAAATCTTTACCTACATAGGGTGGAATTGAGACTTTCTTCTCCTTTTAATTACTCTGCATTCATGTCTGATGAGCCTCGGATTCTCCCAAAGACGGCACATTAGGCTGTGTTTCAAGACCTTCACAAGTGTAGACCTTTTATAGTTCATGTAAAGTGTCACTATGATAATGCAGTAGATGAGTAAAGCCTTCTAATCTGTGGCAAACAGTAAGCATTTTTTATAAGTTAATATTAGTAGCAAACATTTATGGAGTACTTACAATGGAATGTTGTAAATAGTGGTGTGATTTACATAGATTAACTCACAGTCAGAAAATCCAGGAATGCAAATATCTGCTGCTAATACTCTGTTCTCCAGAATCCATGAAATGAACTTCCTAAATTTTTGATAAATGAATTCAATGGCACATAGGGAGTAGTGTAATCATGTTTGTGACAACCTTCAGCTGTTTCAAAAAAAACTGGCAAAATCTTACAACCAGGGTAAAGGTAGTACTCATTATCCAAAATTCAAACAGGATTGTAAAACTGTTACCTTGGGTTTTTCCACCCAAGTTTAAACTCTTCTCAGTTTTCATTTCACAAAGTTCTACTTATTTCACAAAACAAACTGGATATGTTTACGTTGATAATAACAGGGAAAAGTGAAAAATCAGTATTTTTGGTGCAAGTCGTGTCTCCAAACTCAAAGTGAAGTTTTTCTCTCAATAGAAATCAATTCCTATGCTGTAGTCTGTGTTTAAATTTTTTTTTTTTATCTTGTTCAGAGTGGGCCCTAAGGGTTTGCGAGTAGTGTCATTGTATGTGACGTCTCCTACTGTGAAAATCAACTTGCATTTGAATGTGCATCTTGACCCATAAATGTCACTGTGGTCCACTGAGCATCTGACTCCAACATTTCCTGTTGTAAAATGGACAACGGGAAACAATATATTTTTTTTCCTTGCAAAGAGGGCCTGCGACAGTATGTGCTAAGTCCCCATGAGTGTGTAGCGCTGACAGGAGAAAACTGCAACAGTCAGGCTTTAAGCGCATGTCTCCAGCTATTGAACAAGATGACACCAGGTGACAAAGTTTCTAAACAGCTTTTTGGGAAAATAAAATGCCAGATTATCCTTTCTGTTTCCAATTCACTTCTCCCTTTCACAGGATTGCATTTATCTTGGTTACCCAGTATCTCAAGCTTTACAATTTGCCTCAGAGTAAGGAGATGTCAAATTCTCTCTTCGTATTCACTCGCTGTTTTCTCTTCCTCTCTGCTTGACACATAAACTTTATGTATCTTCAATCTACATTTATAAGACAATTCACAGAATAGTAGGACCGTGTTGAGAAGTCTTATGAAAGAGCACACATGAACAATGCAGGAGGTAATTCTGCCCCAACATGCATTATTTTCTGCATGAGCAACTAGCATTTTTCTTAATCTAGTTTCCAGTAATTTATTATAGAGAGTATCAGGATTATATATTTTTGATAGAGCAGAAATCATCTGAAAATGAGAACACATGGCTGTTTTTAAAAATTTAATTGCTGAGAGTATTGTTGTTTGTTTATTTTATCCAACCAAATTTGGTTTAGCCCCACTATTATTCTTGGGATTAAAACTTGACAGAGTTATTTAACCCCACTGAAAATTTTATCCAACTTGGAGAAGCCATACATGTCAAGATTATTTCCCCATTGGATCTTCAAGTCAAAGGGCATAAGAGAAGGGAAAGAAATTAATTTATTGAGCAGAGACTCTATCTATACACAGATTCTTTCCTTATGTCTAGGATTCCCTTGACAATATGACTAGAGAGAGTAGCAGTCAAACTCAGATTAGTGACTTGAAACTGGTAAATAATCCAGTTTATGGCAAAAGTAAGGCAAGATACTTAACTATATTTAAGAATTGAAGCCTGGCGTGATGGCGCACGCTTGTAATCCCAGTACTTGGGAGGCTGAGACAAAAGGATCCAAGATCACAGCCAGCCTCAGCTACTTAGTGAGGCCCTCCACAACTTGGTGAGACCCTGCTTCAAAATAAAGAATAAAAAATAGGGCTGGGGGTGTAGATGGGAGGTAGAATGCCCCCAGGTTCCATCCCCAGTACCGCAAAAAAAAAAAAAAAAAAAAAAAAAAAAATTGATCTTTAGGGCATTCAGATTTTCACTAAAAGGAAGAGCTTAAACATACACAAACACACACACACACACACACACACACACAATGATGGATAAGAATGATGGATAAGTAGTGTTCATAGTCACGTTTGATGGACTGAAAAAACAAAACTGGCTAAAATGTGCTTTCTTCTTATGGGTGGCTGACATTAGGAATATATTCCACTATTCCACTAACACAGGCTGACTGGTTTACATGGTGATCATTCCCATTTAGAAAAATAAAGATGAGAAGTTCAAGTAAAATTTATTAGTGAGGTTATAAAGATGTATGTGGATGGAGAGGTGTTTGGTGAGAAGCTGGCTTTGATTGCCTTTAGAAAGATTGCCATGTGCATATTGGACATGTCAATCGGAAATAAATTGTGATTCCCAGGCACCCAAAATGGCAACAGAGACTCGCTGATGGGGCTCATTAAAGCAGCTTGAAACATCTGCTTTCTGTGTTCAAAGGACTAAAATTCAGGGATGTGTTAGTCATTCACAGAGAGGACAGGCCTATGAACATTCAAGAGCAGGCAGGAAAGGACAGGAACACATGCACGTGTGCGCACACACACAAACGGGATTATTGGGCACTTCCTCAGGCAAAGAATTAGACATCAAGATGTTCTGTGCTCCTAAATCACTCAAACTACGACCGTCTACTTTGTGAAAAAGCTCTGTGATTGTGCAGCATCGCTGCCAATAAACATTGTCGCTGTGTCAGGTCAAAGCAAAAACATTTGTTTCTGGAAGAAAAGCCTGGGATATATGGCTGAGGTAGGCAAGGGTTTTTTAATGGAAATATAAGCCTTTAAATAAATAATTGTCCTTTCTGAACACATTAAAAAAAAACATATATATAAAAAATCATACTGAAAAAATTTATACTCGATGAAATTGTGACACTCACTCATCTAAAAAGCTTTGCTCATTCAAACCAGAGAGATTAATCACAGAAAGGAGATAAAAAAAATTCTTTTCCCTGAAAGAGAAGGGAAATAATTTAGCAGTAAATCATAGAGCGGGGCCCAACATGAATCACAGAGAAAGGTACCAGCTAGTATGATTTAGGTGACATATAAAAAATAGCCCTTCGTGGATTGACAGTTATAGGTATAAATGATAAAATTATTCAGCAGTGGTATGTTCTTTTCTTGCCATTTGTCATTTTGCATCTGATTACTTTTAAGAATTTAATTAAAGGGGCAACAGAACCATATAGACCTTTTGTGACTCTAACAATCAGATACCTTTTTAAGCCTTCTTAAAGAAAAATATATGGTTGCTCTATATTTCTGCTTTGTACCAAATACTCTATGCATCTTCATGAATGTTATTTTTCCTCCTTACATCACTTTAGGCTTGCAAGAAAATTTTAAGGAGAAAACGTTAAGAATCAAATGCAAAGTTAGGCATTGTGGTTATTAACAGAAAAATTATTTTAATTTAAAAGCACACAGAAAGACAATGAATACGACACAGCTAAACTGATTTTATTTTGTCAAAACTTGCTAAACAGGTTTAGAGATAAAATCAGAGATCATTGTATTTTTACCATCTGGCTCCCTAAAATTCAATTTTAATGGAATGTATGTGTGTGTGTGTGTGTGTGTGTGTGTGTGTGTGTGTGTGTGTTTAGTCACACAGACCTTACATTTCATTTCATCATTATTTTTCTATGGAAGAGCTATTAATCTGAAGCTAGAATTGAAGGTAGAAGGTAAATGACTTCTTATATAAGTGAATGTGAAATTCAGTTTTAGCAAGAGGTGAATTGTGCTTTAGCTTGCCTAAAAGGAAAGTTTTTACTCTATATTGTAACGGTATGGCAAGTGAGTTTTATGCAATTATGAATCCTGCAATAAGATCTTCAACATCAAAATTCGTGAAAGGAAAATAAAAACTTCAACAACGAATGTGACCATTATGCAACATGCCCAACTGAAACATTCTTAAAAATATACCTATGCCTGTATTTTTATTTGCAATTAAGAACAGTTAATACTACAAACCCAATTCACAGTCACTCTAAAGTTTGCTTCCAAACAACTTCAGTGCTTTAACTGACTAAATTAAGGCTTTTCTATGTTTCTCCCCCATCTCCCAGAGCAGAAATTAAATCAGTTTTAATTTATTTTATTTGCTAACACTGTGGATATAATTATTGCTGCCGAGTCTTTTTAATTGTTTTCAACTAGGTGCTTGTCTTTAAGTTGCAATAGACTTCTAATTCCACATTGTTGATATTCCCTGGTTAATTCTGACAAAGCATCATAAATCCAGGTATTTAGGTTTATTGAATTTTGAAATGAGGTGATTAGTTGGCACATGGATGAATGAATTGATGCAAGGCAAAATGAATTTTATGATTTACTATGGTTTACAAGTTCCCTTGGAACCATTATGTGCAAATTGTAAAATGTATTAAGAGGTAAGATATCACATTTATAATCGACTTGGCAAATTTTGCTCAAGTAGAGATATTCAAGCATTCTGCAAAAGAGTCACTGTTGAATAAGTGTTTGGCATACACAATTAATTTTCACTGTGTTGTTTTACACTCTATCATTTATAAGTCTGAGAGGCTAATGTATAAGATGTCAGGGGCTTTGCAATCGATGTGGAACACCACGTGTGTCGTGTTTCAGGGTTTTAGGTTGTAGTCTAATGTTGAATGTAATTACCAGTTTGAAGTTCTAATAAGATACATGCAACTGAGCATTTTGCTTTAAGACAAATGTTCCTCCCAGATATTCTTTCACTGATGGAGGCCACAAGCATATGGATTTTACTTATTTCTCTTATGATATGCCTTCCTGTTTGGTATTGCATTAATTGTGAAAATAGGTGCCCTTGTGTAGTCCTTGTGTTCATAGCCCCAGTTAATTTAGATGTGAAATATTAATATGATACTATCAGGGTACTACCAAAGATTCTAGGCAGGTCAGGATCTGTGTCTGGGAAGAGTAGGCAGGCAAGTACAGGATGATGTGAGGGGAATCAAAGGGTCTTTGCTGCTGCTTAAGTTCTATCATTAGTAATTCAGAACCCCAAGGTGAAATACTAATTCTTCCCACCCCTCCAACACTGCTATCGTCATTCAGCTGTGCTGGGAGATGCTGTCTTTGCCAAAGAAGCTGGGGTGATGGGACCTGGTGACTGCTCCAGGAGTTCAGTTCTAGAAGAGATACAGTAGCAGGGAGTCCTGGGCAGTTAGGGATCCCCAATGAGAGCCAAGAGATTGTTAACCCAGAAGGCAAGTTAGGGATTTTGCTTGTCCTTGCTCCCACAACTGTCAAGTATTGATGCATAGATCACTTGCAAGAGCATCAGACCATGCAGGAGTGGTAGCACATGCCTGTAATACAAGTACTTAGAAAGATAGGAGGATCACAGGTTCATGGTTAGCCTCAGCAACTTAGCAAGGCACTCAGCAACTCAGTAAGACCCTGTTTCAAAATAAAAAATAAAATAGGGCTGGGAGTATAACTCAGATGTAGAACACCCTTGGGTTCAATCCTTAGTACTCCCTACATGCACACACAAAAGAATATGAGATCTTTCACTAACACCCAGTTCTTTTGGTGGTATCATACAATATTCATCATTTGTGCCAGGCATGGTGGTACATGCCTAGAATCCAAGTACTTAGGAGGCTGATAAGAGAGGATCACAGTTTCAAGGCCAGCCTCAGCAACTTAGCAAGACCCTGTTTCAAAATAAAAATAAAAAGGGTTCAGGGTATAGTTCAGAGGTAGAATGTCCCTGGCTTCAATCCCCAGTACCAATAAATACATATTTAAAGTAGTCATCATTTATAACTATTTTAGTTGGATGTGATCTGCAAGGAAGTATACTATGGTTAAGGGTGAGCTATTAATTCTAAATAAATACCACATTGAGAATTTATTGGGTTACAATCCAAAATATTCATTTCTTTTTTACTTGTCTTAGAGATTCCACAAGTGTCAGAAGTGACCTATCAGGTTCATTTGTGTCTAATCAGATCCATCACCCATAATTTTATTTTTTTGTGTGTGTTAATTACCACTGACAACCGGTAATGGCGGTGCATGCTTGTAATCTCAGTACTTGGGAGGCTGAGACAGGAGGATCACAGGTTTGCAGCCAGCCTCAGCTAGTTAGTGAGCCCCTCTGCAATTTAGTGAGACCCTGTTTCAAAATACAGAATTCAAAATAGGCCTGAAGGTGTAGTTCGGAGGTAGAATGCCCCTGGGTTCAATCCCCAGTACCAAAAAAAAAAGAAAAAAATACCACTGGCAATCCACTCCTAGTCTTTTGGTAGAGATGGCCCAGAGTGCCACATATGTTATCATCAGAAGACCAGACTAAAATCAGTAGCCTTCCAGCTTCCAGGAGATGGCAGATAAGTTGTCTCCTAACTTCGACAAACAAGTAGAGAATTATTTTTGTTCATGGGGAAATAAAAGGACCTTTCAGGAATCTGCTTTTTAAACTCCAAAAGCTGGAGGCTTGGGAACTTGAGTGGAGTTCTGCAGTGAGAATCTGTGAAAAGTCACTGGGCACACCCCCAGAGAGCTTGCCATGTGCCCAGTTTAACAGCCCTATGCCCCTCTGCAAATCCTTTCTTTAGAAGAATGGCTTGGGAGATTTTCTTCCCCTGGATAGAGCACAGAGAATTAGAGTTGCCTTGCATGTACTAGGCACCAGTAGAGATTTGGTTTGCTGATTCTGTCTTCTTGAATACAAGTGTCATGGACATTGTGATTTTATTCATTTGTAGTCTATTTTCAGAACATGATAATACTCCAACTGTTCCCAATATAATCTTTAAGAACACTAAGTCTATTTAGAGTGCCTAGGTGTTTTGTATAAATTTCTTAATCCTACTTGGCTTTTACTTTTTTATCTAAAAACAGAAATAATCATAATACCTGTTTCTCAAGATTGAGACAATTCTGTTGTGTCAGTTCCATAGAAGAGCACCTAATACATAAAAAGGTTTCAGTATAGATCAGCTGTATTTATCAGGGCAAATAGAGAAGAACTGAGACAAGTTAGTTTATAACCTATGCACATAAAGGGACAGCCTACATTTGAATAAGTTGGAGATTGGTTCTAGGTTTGCTACTGTTCAGACTATCACTATAAAACATGTAAGCCATCTATCAATCAAATTTTTAAGAAACTTTTACTCAGGGACATAACCCTGCATAGTAATATATACTGAGTATCTACTCCTATGCTAAATCTAAGGATCTGGGGATATATGAGAACCAGACCTCACTTGCAAGGAGTTAATAGGCTATTTTGGTAAGCTCAGTAGTCAAGATATAGTTGTAAAGTGGAGGTAAGCTCAGAGTAAGATCGGAACACATATGCCCTGGCCAGAGTGGAAATGCCACAGGGAAGTCTTCCTGGAATAGATTAGCACAGATTTGCTTTCACACCAACCAATTTGTTCAACCAAACTTCTCTCTTGCTGGGCTCTTTCATCTGTTTAAGAGGAGAAAAATATTTATCACTCGCTGTTTTGTGATTTATTTAACACCCTACCATCCTAGAAGGTAGAAAAGTATCCCTTAATTTTAGTATTATTCCAACTGCCTCTCTGTCACCTTAACTTCAAAGCTAAACTACTTCAAAGTGAGTGTTGATTCTCTGTACTCTTCAACCCATCCCACAGGTAAGATTTTGATGGGTTAATTTCATTGTAGGCACTTTGCCTACTACAGAAAGCCTAGAAAATATAAAGTACGCTAAAATAGTTGTTTGTTATGACTGTATTCATTATGACTGACTAGATATTTTCGACATCCTACGAAATGCTAATTGACCATTCAGTAATTTTGCTAGTATATTATTTGTGCAATTAATTATATGAAAATAAGCATAACGATCCCAGAAATGCCTAGGAAAAATATATAAAGACAGCCTCTCTGTCCTTCAAATTCTGGTATTGTCTAATAATACAGGATTTACATGAAGATAGTTTAGCAAATAGACTCAACTCTTGGGTAATAGACCCAGAGGAGGGGAGCAGCGATGTGAACAATTCAAAATCACCAGTAATCCCCAAATCAATTAAATGTAGCTTTCGAATGTGTTTTTATTAGTGACTGTATATTTAAACATAGTATTTCTAATATTTAGAGATTTCACAGAAGAGCAAGCAAAATAATGAAATCCTTGGATTTTATTTTGATTACTCAACTTTATTTCCACTGGAATATCTTCTTCTACTCCTTACTGTGTGTTGAGAATGAATTATCTCACTTCTCAAACTCATACTGAAGTTGGAACTTTTTTACAATATTTGCTTATTCATATCTTCTATGGGGCAGGGAGATAATTGTTTTGGCTTAGAAGACTTCAGCTTCAAAATAGGCAAAGATTCTTTTATGTTAACAAAGTACTTCATTAAGCAAAATAGGTAACTTTGCAGAATTTTTTTAAATTAACTACTAATCTACCAAGTAACAGGGATCTGACCATTACTAACTGTCAACTTGCTCAGGAGAATGTATAGAACATATATCAGAGAAATAATCAGGGATACTGATGGTATTCTTTTATAGGATAAGCACTTTCTTTTTTACAATGTAGGGGGTTAAAGCAATGCTTACATGCAAGTTTGAATATAGTTTTACTGTTTTGGAAATCTTATTTCAATAGTAATGGGCAGTAAAACCAGGAATAAAGGTGTCCCCTAAAACTAGGCAGGTGTTTGAATTTTCAAAGATGACTGTTTTGGCATTTAATGTTTGGCAACATGGTGAATTATAAGTCTAGTGGAATTGCATTACAGGTATCAATGTGCATTAAAAACTAATAGAATGAGACATGTTAGCCAGCACAGTCATAGTTTTATAGCATGAGTAATAGAATCTTGTAATGATAAAGTATGTCACCATTAGAGTCTCAGCACACAGTAGAGAGAAGGCAACACTTCTTTCTTTGCTGCCATGCTGTCCCCATCCCCTCTGTTTCCTCTTGTTCATCAATACTTCTTTTATTACCTGATATTTATCCACCAATGTATTGATCAAAGGGAAAATTGCCTTAGAAAGCCAAGATAATATGCTGTGCTGATGAAAAATGTAACAGAAATGCCTTCTAATCTTGTCAATAAATATATTAACATGAAACACTACTCTAGTCTAATAACATCATAGATTTATGTACATTTAATTGTGTATCTCAGTAGCATATGTATAGTAATTTTTTTTTCTGCAGTGCTGGAGATTGCATTCTACTTCTGAGCTACACGTCAGCCCTATTGTTATTTTTTATTTTGAAACAGCATCTTGCTGAATTGCTGAGGCTGTCCTCGAACCTATGATCTTCCTGTTCAGCCTCCCAAGTACTGGGATTGCAAACATGTGCCACCACCCCAGCTTATACAGTACTTTCATTCATCCCTTTTCACATGTTCTTAATAAGTATTTGATTATGCAATTTTCAAGTTATAGGTCAAATTTAACTTATTTTTATGTTCTTAATGTCTAACACAGGGCCTGACTCATAATACTGTGCATACCTAATAAATAGTTGACTAAACTGAGTTACTGGAAGTTTTATTTTATGGATGAGGAAACTGAAGCTCAGGAATTTAGGCAGAGGGTGACAGCTGGTGAGTTACATAGACAGAGATTGAACTCAGAAGTTTTTTTGTTTGTTTGTTTTTCTTTTAGTGGTACTAGAGACTGAATCCAGTGGCATTATATAACTGAGCTATATTCCACCCCTTTTAATTTTTTATTTTGAGACAAGGTCTTGCTAATTTTCCCAATCTGTCCACGAACCTTAGACCCTCCTGTCTTAGCCTTCCATGAACTGGAATTACAGGTATGTACCAGAGCTATACTCAGAACTTATGTGTGTGTGTGTGTGTGTGTGTGTGTGTGTGTGTGTGTGTGTGTTACTGAGGATCGAATATAGGAGGAGTCTCACTCTGAGCTACACCTCCTCAACCCTATTTTGTTATTTTGTTTTGGAACAGAGTCTCACTAAATTGTGGACTATCTTCCTAAATTGCTGAGGCAAGCCGTGAACTTGCAATCCTCCTATCTCAACATCCCAAGTACTGGGATTACAAGCATGTGCCACCATGCCCTGATTGTACTCAGAACTTTTAGTGATAGCACACAGGGCTCTTTGCATTTCAGCACTTTACATTTCAACCCCATCAAGGGCAAGTTAGAGAATAGAGTCCTAGGTACAAGAGAGATGGAAGAACAGGGGCATTTTAGAAAGCGATGTCATGTCGTTGTTGTTGTGACACATTCTATGACAAACTAACTTCTCTCTGCATGGCTGTCATCCCTACCTCCTTCCTCCCACTCATTAGGAGTTCTTGATTACTAACAATAATCTGTCTGCTGTTCCCAAGCATTTTCAAAACCAGAACACTGGTCTCTAGTATCTTCAAATGAAACTGCCTCCAAGCTCAGGACAGGCATGGTCTTTTGTTGGACTGACTGTTAAAAGCACCCTGTCATCCCAAGGAAACGAGGAAGGTCTGTGGAGTAGGACACAGGGTCTCCCTGCAATATACGGCCAGCTCAATCCAGGTGTTCAGTCTTTACTTTGAAACTATCTGTGGACATATGAAGTGCATCACTCCAAAGTTATCTTTTCCACTTCCTAGTTTTATGTTATGTTAGGTGCAAATATCACTTTATGTGTATTATTAAAAACTATTGTGTGAAATGTACAGGGATCATCAGATTTCCCAGGACACTGTTAATTTTCAAAAGCAAAGTAGAAGAAATTAACAGTTATTGAATGCCTACTCTGTGCAAGGCACCCTTGGGTATATTTTCTGATCCTAATCTTTAAAAAAATTGTTCACTTTATTTATCCAAGAAAAAAGCTCGTAAGATATAAATTACTACCTCTTACTTTGTGAGTAAGGACCCAGAGGCTCAAAGAAAGAAATAAGATGTCCAAGGTCAAAAATCACTATTGAAAACTGATTTAAAGACCCTTGATACTCACATTTTTCTGTTTCAGTTTTTAAAGATATTTCTAGTTACACATTTTAATGCCAAGGAACGTTTCCACACGTAAATTTCCCTTATGGGAAAATACATTAGAGGCTTTATTTTAGAAAAATCACCCTGGCATGCTTCAACTACCGAACTACACACCAGAATAGTAGCACTTTTATTCAGCAATCCCAGGGCCTTAATAAGATGGTATTTTTGGTTTCAGGATTATACACAGAAAAGCAGTATGGAATCAAGAGGAAAATACAACACTGTAATGAAAACTAGCAGATCAAGATTCTGATCTCAAATCTGCCACACACTAGCAGTAAGATCTCGGCAAATCAGCTAAATTCTTTGGACATCAATTTTCATTCCAATATAATCAGGACAATCTCAAAGGTGCCTTCCAATTCTGAATGTTGTCTAGATATTTTGCTATCTGTCATTTTTTTAAAAAGTGATTTTTCAATTATTCAGTGAAAGTACAATTTTACCTTACTTCAGAAAATAAAATAACTGAATAACCTATTTTTACATTCCCTCTAATATTATTCACTAATATTAACACAAAAACAGAATCTAAATATAAATGACATTTATTTAATGCTCTGTTATAGAAATAGAGTTTAGGTATTTTAGAGATCGAGTTTAGACTATTTTGCTGGAGACTGTGTTAGACAAATTTGCCTTTAAGAACAAAGAGAACAATGTTGAGATTAAAATTTTGATTTATGGTATACTAGGGGCTAAATCAAGTGAGCTAGTTGGGCCACCCCAGTACCTCACCTGTTCCTACATTGAGACTTAGGCCTGTAGACAACAGGGAAAAGAAAATACTCTAGATGTATTGCTAATACATCATGCCTCAGCTTATGAAGAATAATTGACAGGACTTCTCTGCAGTTGTAGTAGCTGCAAAATATAATTTCCTTTAAAATGGGAAGGAAATTTAGGGCAAGAGCTTTGAACATGTGTACTTCTGCAATTTCCTTTTAAGGCTTTGAATCAATCAAAGATAAACTTACAGTCATCTCATCTAGACAAAAGTTTCGTAATAAACCAAATATTAAAGGAACTATTGGAATTCTAATTGCCAAAGGAAAACTGGATATGCCCTTTGACACAATTCATATCTACTACTTTGACCTCCACACTTAAGGAATGGCTGCTTCATTAATGCGTACTTAAATTCAGATAAGGGTTAACAGCCAAGTCTTCTGAAGAGAATTTTTTCTCTCAACAAAAATATAATTGACAAAATAGTGTAATATCATCCCAATGATGTAGGTCCATTTATTTTGCTTTAGTCTTCCTGGAGAATTTTCCGTAAAAATAGAGAAAATTCTCCTAAAAAGTTGGAAAGTGATCCTCCAGCCTGGCTGTTCCACAATCCACATTCAGAATCAGTGAGAATTTCCAATAAAGTAGGCATTGACCGCATAAAACAATGTCGCTAGATTGTGGAGATTGCATGCAGGAAAATAAAATGCTCATGAAAATTGCCTCTTTGAAGTGAATGTCAGCATTTCTAAGTTTGATTTTTATTTTGGAGTCTTTCCCCCCCTTTTGAGAATGCATTTCTAATAAAAGTTAGTGACAAAATGGTCTGCAAAATTTTTTTTTCTTCTCAGAAATACATTTATTTCTTAATGAAGCTAGAAAGAATCGATTGCTTCTAAATGGAGTTGTAAATACTACTGATCAGTATGCCAGAACTTGTAGGATATGAAGGGAGGAGCAGACGTATTTTGATATATGATTTCATTCAGCATAGCTGTGGCTTTGGCATTTTCTGAGATAATGCAATACGTTCAGTTTTGCTTCTCATTTCCTTGAAACTTGTTCTTGTTTGGGTTTGCCTGTTGAAACTGAGAACTTGAGAAGTCTAGAAACATTGATGAAATATTTAATCTCATCAACAAAGATGATCATCTTTTTCCCCTCCCTTCATACTTCATGACCTACTTATATTGCTTTGCTGCAAAAAAAAAAAAAAAAAAAAAAAAAAAAAAAGAACCAATTTTGGTCCCAAGAAAAAATACATTGTAAAAAGTAAAGCTCCCTTCATAGCATCAGTCTCTAGCACTTTGTCAGCCTGGTGTGCCACATGGCCACAGGGGAATAAAAAAAGAAAGGTATCAGAGCTCCTGTCAGTGGAAGCAGGGTGGAGTAACAGGTTTGATGTGAACTGGAATCGGAAAACAGTGAAGGAGATCACCTGATGTGTTTGGACAAACTTAGATCTCAAACTGTTTCGTTTGACTAGGGAGCCATGCCATGACCAATCTCCAGTTTTTCTACTTTACACATTTCAATAGGAAACATGTCATCTTTTGTTTTCAATTCCACCTTTACTCAGGAGGTGAGAGTGCCGTGTCATTCTATTTAATTGGCTACCTGCAGTTCATTAGCGCAGGCAGCGTCATTAAGTCATCATGGAGCATTTGTAGGAGCTAATCTTCCAGGCACTTAGCATTCTCGTTGACCTTGTTAAAGGTAAGGGAGGTCAGCCTTGGGTTCAACAGAGGCACTCTCTTGCCAAGGAGACTGGCATGACAAAGTAATCAGCGTGTGTCACTTTTCATTAATCACACCACTTTCCTTTTCATGAAACACCAGCAGATAATTGTTACTAAATGCGATTCGCAACACTCCGTGCAGTGGTTGAAGAACCAGAAATAGGCAAACAGATAAAAACATTGTTTAGCTTGCAGGCAGCAAGTGTTTGCTATTCAGAGGTACATCATGCATAAACATTGATTTAGCCATGAGCTGACACTTATAAAGCTTTTGCTGTTTCCAGAAAGCCCTGTGGTCAGGCTAAGTAATAGCCAAGGGCAAGCGCTTTTACCTGTATGGCAAGGTTACGTTCTATTTAAATTTCCTGGTCACAAATAAATCAGTTTCCCTAATGTTAGGCCACTGCAAGATTGCCATAGGTGAGAACCGAGTGCACTAAATAAAATGTTTGCCTTTATAGTGAAAGACTCCTGGAGGGCAGTTTGTTGATTTTGAATAAATATTTCATTAAGTCTGAGTTGCTGCACATAATTTGGGAGCTAAGGGTTCATTTAAATCAATGGAGGTGTCCAGCTTGCCTTAATAAATGGATACACTTGTGCACAATGAAGAAAACTTTTTCTTTGTGAGGCTTCCTAATTTTTAAAACACTCCAAAATGACTAATAAGATTTTAAATATGCCAGTGGAACATAAAGCATTTTGCATATGATAGCATGTGGTCCTACAGCCAGGTACTTCCGTTTGCCGTTGGCATAGGATCTATTCGCGGGAAGCATCCTTGTTCTTTTCTGTCTGCCCAGATTAAAGGTCTTGGGTATGGAACATGTGTGTGCAGCATATGCTAAAATTGCAGCTATGCAAATATTGCCAGACACAAGACAAAGCAAATAAATAGTGCAGTGCTTCTCTCCCCACACCATGTTAAAGTTATGATGGCAAATAGAGCCAAGAGGATTTCTGGAAGAAGATGGATTAAAATTGGAAAGTTTTTTTTTTTTTTTTTTTTTTTTCTTAAAGAGAGAAAAAAGTAATGTATTTTTCTTTCTTAAAAAGAAAAGAGGAGCTGGGCCTGGTGGTGCACGTCTGTAATTCCAGGACCTGGGAGGCAGAGACAGGAGGATCATAGGTTCAGGAGGATCACAGGTTCAGGTTCGAGGACAGCCTTAGTAAGTAGTTAGACTCTTATTGACCTACTAAAACCCTGTTTCAAAAAAAAAAAAAAAAAAATAGGGCCAGGGTGGGGGGTTATAGCTTGGTGGTAGAAAGCTCCTGGGTTCAATCCCCAGTATACACCCACCAAAAGAAAAAAGAGGTGTTTTTAAAGCCCAGTTTTGTTCAGAGTTTTCTCAGTGGATAATATGCTTGTCAAACAAAGCCATGGTACAACATGTGGGGAGAAAAAGCAGAATAGAAAAAATATTGGCAGAATAGAAAAAATAATTTGATCAGGTAAATGGATTCATTTGTAAAAAATGGAGTTTTTATATAAAATCTGTTTTGAAAATAGTTTGAGTCTAATAAGGAATTTTTGAAAAGCTAAAATCTTAAAATTCTACCAGTAGTATGTATAATGTAAGTGTATAAAAAGCACTGCTTATAATGAGTTACATAATCCTTATTTTATATTGAGGTATAGTATTCTATTTTTATAGCTCTCAAATTTCACCATGTGTTCATCTTCTGTATTACAGTAGCTTCTGTGGTTGTTAACCTTTGCTATATTTAATTTTTAAACAGTTGTTTTAGAACATTTAGCATCTAATGAAACTGACAATAAATGTGAACCATCCCTAACTAGCATAAAAACAAAGGTACCCTTTTTAAGTATTAACTATATCATAAACAGTGGCTCACAGTGATAGTGACACACATGCACACAACACTTGGTGGGCTTTTCCCAGCCCTCTCCCCACTCCCCACTTCCCCATACAGGGTATTGAGATCGGCGTTGGTATTCTCACATATGTACAGAAGGGCAATGGAAGTTATTCCTTCATTGATCCTTCCTCTCCACCCGCCTTCCCTTAGACCACTTCCCTGGCGCCACTGGGGTTTCTCCTCCATGGTCTAAAGTCCCTCTGATATCCTGATTACTCCCTAGCTTCTACATATGAGAGAAGACATGTGATCCTTCACTTTCTGTGACTGGCTAATCTCACCTAATGTTTTCCAGGTCATCCATCTTCCTACAAATGACATAATTTTGTTCTTTGTTGCTGAGTAGATTTCCATTGTGTATATACCCCATAATCTTGGAAGAGATTCATCTGTTGATGGACACCTAGGTTGGTTCCATAATTTAGCTATTTTGAATTGCGTTGCTATAAACATGGATATGCATATATCACTATGATATTTTGATTTCAATCCCTTTGAAAAGATACCCAGGAGTGGTATAGCTGGATCATAAGGTGGATCCATTACTGTTTTCTGAAGAATCTCTACACTGATCTCCATAGTGGCTGAACTAGTTTGCAATCCCACCAACAGTGTAGAAGAGATCCTATTTCCCCATATCATCACAAGCATTTTGTTTGACTTCTTGATGATTTCCATTCTGATCAGGGTTAGATGGAATCTCAGTGTAGTTTTGATTTGCATCTCTCTGATTGCTAATGATGTTGAACATTTTTTCATGTATTTATTGGCCATTTATATCTCTTCTTTTGTGAAGTGTCTATTTAGTTCAACTGCCCATTTCTTTTTTGGGTTATTTGCTTTTTTAGGGTTAAGACTTTTAAGTACTTTGTATATTCTAGATATCAGTCTTCTGTCAGAGGACCTGCTGGGCAAAGATATTCTCCCATTCTATAGGTTCTCTTTAGACTTCCAGTGGTCTCCTTTGATTTCCTGTGCTTGGAGGATCTTATTGAGGAAATTTCTTGCATGTGAATTTATTTAATTGCTATTTAATGGATGAAATGAAAGATCTCATCATCAGCATTTTCCAAAGGAGAAAATGGAAGGAAGGTTAGGAAGAATTCAGTATCTTGACGAAGATCACACAGTAAGGCCAGGAGAGTCCACACATTCAGTCACTAAATGACACTATCCCCATCTACATCCACACATTCCAACTTGACACCCCACATCAAGCCAGGTTCCTCTTGATTTTAGATGTGGCAGTCATTCATACATATCATAGAAACAGCATGCACCCTTTCAATAGATTGTACACGTCCACTGTTAGAGAGCCTTCTATTCTCTGCTAAGTGCTTGAGGATTTGAATAACTTACCCTCAGGCTTTCCTTCCTACAGTATAAAATATTGTTTCTAACATACATAAAGTAAGATTGCATCATTTTTACATAAACGGATGCACACAGATCTAGGTAAGACCTCATAACTGGATAATGGATTTTGTCTTTAACTTGATGGAATATTGATGCACTAAAACTTAGTCCTTCTTTCCACTACTGCTTTTCTCTCCCAGGCTCAGAAGGGCTGTCAGGCTCACTGTTTCCTGCTCTCTAAAGGAGAGCAGTATAGGGGCCCCTCTGAGGTTGTTTCCTCTTTAGAATCGCTGAGCTGGCTAACTCTGGTTTCCTGTGTTGAGCAGGTGGAAGCGGTGTCTGTCTGCAGAGCTAAGCTAATTTTCCTTTTCCTCTTGGCATCCAGGACTTATCCTCCTTCCTTTTTAATGGATGGAAGTTCTTTGGGGAGGTTGCTTTTTTTTTCCCTGTGTAAGTATACAGAAAAGCAGTGTAATGTTTTCTCCAACCTTATTAAATTGCATTTCACCCTTGAAAAATGACCCAGTGGTTCAGTGACTGCTTGGGTGTGAAATATGACAGAATATCCTGATGTTTAGAAAGCTTTGTCTCAGGCATGCTGTCCAGAATCGGAATGACACAAAGAGATGGGAAGAAGGTGTTCTCCATCTCTGAAAGTATAACTTCAACAATAAAGTGGATGGATGTGACCATTTGACACTACAAAAAAAACTTCATTCAATAACAAAATCAAAATAATTCGCATTTTCTTTACTTGCTTTTTAAAATTTTATTGGTCCATTATAACTGTATATAATACTGAGATTCAGAGTAATATACAATCACATAACATTTATGTATCTGTATGTGCGCGTGCGTGCGTGCTTGCGTGCGTGCGTGCGTGCGTGTGTGTGTGTGTGTGTGTGTGTGTGTGTATGTTTTCCTGGGGATTGAACCAGGGGCATTCTACCTCCAAGCTATACCACAAGCCATATTTTATTATTTTAATTTTGAACCAGGATCTCCTTTGGTTGCTGAGAGCCTCAGCAAATTTCTGATGCTGACTTTGAACCTGCAGTCCTCCTTCTTAGCCTCTCAAGCACTGGGATTAGAGGTGTGCATCACTACACCGAGTGTTTTTTGTTTTTTTTTTCTCGAGGTGGTAAAGTTGTCACATAAACCACACCCTTTAGACAATCCTTCTACATTTTTCCTTTAGCTCCACCATTTATTAGCCTTCCACTCACTCCTCTTATGGGTCCCCAACCCAAGAATAAAAACTTCTTTAGCCTCAGGTGCCAACCAGTTTTCTGGGTAGTCAATTAGGAGAAAAGTAGAAATTCTCTCTAATGGGTTGAAGGAAAAGGAAAAATAGAGGTTATTAATATGTTAACTATATCTTCTCCCTCACAAGCCTGTCAGCTCTTTCTTCCCCATATCCTCACTATAACCTTCAGCCAGTCTTGTCAAGATAAAATTTTATCTAGGTAAAAATCTTGTTTCCTTCTAGGGTATTTACAAATAGGAATTGAAATAATCATGGCTAGACCCATTCAGGAATTTTCCCATTTCCATAATTCGGTTTTTGAAAGTATCTCATCCTATAATATTTACTCAGCAACTGATTTCTTGATATATGATCCTACAATGTGCTATATCAGATGCTGGGATTTTAGTGATAAAGGAGAGACCTGCATCTCTGCTGTCGTTGGTTATTGGATGTGGGCTGGGTGGGTGGATGGAGAATGGTCATTAAATAAATTAACACTGACCTAATGTTTATTCCAATTGCTACAGAAAACTGCAAGAAAAAGTATAGTCTATAATGAAAATTATGAAAGTAAAACACTACCCCAAACTAAGAGGGGAGGTGCTATTAACTACAACTAGTCACTGATACCTGAATCAACATATTCAAATATTACAGACAAGGTTTTGGAGAATTGCAATGTATTGGAAGATCTGATTTATCCGGGTTAGCTTTTGAAGCCACTGCTTCTGCTGTTGAACATCACAAAGAGAAAGCTCAGAAGTGAGCTGGGCATGGTGGCACATGCCTGTAATTCTAGTACTTGGAAGGCTGGGACAGGAGGATTGCAGGTTTGAAGACAGCCTCAGCAGTAGTGAGAGTCTGATCAAACTAGTAAGACCCTGTTTCAAAATAAAATAGGGCTGGAAGTGCAGCTCAGAGGTAGACTGTCCCTGGGCTTAATCCTCAGTAACACACGAAGGGAAGGAAGGAAGGAAGGAAGGAAGGAAGGAAGGAAGGAAGGAAGGAAGGAAGGAAGGAAGGGAGGGAGGGAGGGAGGGAGGGAGGGAGGGAGGGAAACAAGAAAGCTCAGAACTGTCAATAGCAGAACTACTCAAGTCTAAATTTCAGCTCATTGCTATTTGAAACATCAGTTTTGATGAGAAACGGCTTATTGTGTTTTAATTACTGTTTTTCTTTTTGGTTTATCAGAAAAAATAATGCCATTAAATATTGAGGTTTTGGGAGCTGGGCATAGTGGCACATATCTGTAATCCCAGTACTTGGGAGGCTGAGACAGGATGATTCAAGGTCAGCCTCAGCAGCAGTGTAGCGAGATTTTCAGCAACCTAGCAAGACAACTGTTTCAAAACAAAAAAATAAAAAAGGCTGAGACTGTAGTTCAGAGGTAGAATGCCCCTAGGCTCAATCCACAGTGCCACACCCGAAAGAAAAAGAAAAAAATTCAGGATTTTGGGCCTTGTTTTTCTCTCTCTTTTAACTAAAATATACATATTCCTCTTTGTGTCATATTGTCCCAACTCTCCCATGAGGAGACAAGTTTAGAGAGGTTGTATAATACAGCTCCATCCACAGAATAGAGTCACCCTTGGCTCCTAACACTGCATTATCCTGTATTGGTTTTGTTCACACAAATTTAAATCATTGCATTAGCTTGCTAGGACTGCCATAAATTGAAGTCCAGAGCTGAGTGGCTTACATAAGTGAGATTGTGGGAGCCCACCACTCTGGAGGCTAGAAGTCCAAAACCAAGCTTTGGGCAGGGTTGATTCCTTCCTTGAGCCCCAAGGAGAGGCTCTTTTCCAGTTTTCTTTCCTTAGATTACACATGGCCATCTTTGCTCTGGGTCTACACAATGTCTTCCTTCTATCCACATTTATGTCCACTTTTTATTTTCTCATAAAGGCACCTTTCAGATGAGAGCCCATCCTAATGGCCTCATTTTTACTTTATTACCTCTGTAATGACTCTATCTCCAAATAAGGTCATGATCTGAGGTACTGAGGGTTAAGAATTTAATCTATAAATTTTGGGGAGAGAGAGGAAACTAAGTCCATAAGAGTCACCTCGGTAAAGTGTTCCATAGATTGATTGTGACTAAAGTAGAACAGAAGAGTTTCATTTGGGGGAATATTAAAGTCAGAGAGAGAAAAGTTATAGACTGGTCTATAGAAATATGTAGCCATGAGATTAGCATTTCATCTCATTAATGGGTGGTATTCCCCAGGAAAGTATTCTTCTTTATTGAAATAGAATGAATATTAAAATCTTTAGTAATGTTTTATCTCTCTCTCTATATATATATATATGTATATATATATGAGTATGGTTATGACATATGTATATAGTATATATGTATATACACATATAACATTTATATATGTATATATAGTACATGTATATATAGTATATATGTATATACATATAGTATATATACATACCCATGATATATTTATTGAATATATTAAACTAGAAAAATACGACAAAGTAAGATGATTGTGCAATGACTAACCTCACTGCACTATGAGGAAGCAACAGGAGTATTCACTACATTATCCAAGGTGTGGCAACATCATAGATAAGCCTAGACTTATAAGAAGTAATAGAGAGAGAAATGAATAAGCTCAGGCTTCTGTCTTGATTTCCCTCAGCTGGGGGCTGTGTTCAGTGATCAGGGATTTGTTACCCTATTCTTTGATTCATGGTCACTTCATCTGGCTACTGATCTCCTGAACCCAAATACTGGCCGGCTTAGTTATTAGCAAGGTTGCCATCTCCCTTGTCCTGGGAGACATGTTTTTAGGTAAACATGTTCAATGAGTTTAACTTCTTGGTCTGTAATAATGTGATGGAGCTGGTAGATTGCAGGACCTATCTTTATGTTCTCCAGGAGATACACTAGAAAATGCTTTGCAAATGAACAGGTAGGATACTAGGATTTAAAGAAAGATGACTTATGTTTTTCTAATTTTCTAGCTGGCAGCTTGTACTCAAAATTAAATTATTTACAGAAGCATGAATATGTAATAAATTAAAAAATAGATATACAGAATATCTGGAAGTAGAGGACTACTCTTTATTTTATGGTTAAGTCTGAAAAATTATTTTCTGCTGAAAAAAAATTTCTAGATTGAAAAAAGACAACCAGGAGTTTGACATGTTAATGAAGCAGAAAAGTGCCATCTTTGGAAACAAGTATAAAACTAGTAGATAGAATAAATAGACTACTAGTATAAGAATCTAGAAATCTTGGTTAAGTCACTGTCACTGTTTCACCTTAATTCTATTACATAAGTAATGGGCTTTTGAGAAGTCCAGAGCTCAATGTCCAAGAATGGTACAAAAAAAATTCGTAAATGGCCATACATGCATTATTTTTTCTGTATAGAAAGTTTATAAATTTACTTGGATTATCAAAGTTGTCAGTAAGAAAAATAAACTTAAGACTTAACAAGTCTAACTCACCTCAACCGTTATAGTATTTTTTCAGCTCTAGAGTTCAATAATTATACATAGTCTACTATTTACCTGTCTTTAATCCTCCTAACTACTGCTACTAAAGGATTTATCAGTCTTAGTGTTAAAAAAAACCCTCAAAATTAGCATGCAAAATGGCTCATTGATTTTAAAAGAATCTAATAGCTGATTCATGGAAGAAGAATTAAAAGATAAATTATAGAAAAATGTATAGGCTACAGAAGAAGTGAGAAAATACGTAATCATTCTTAATCATTTTTGTCTGTGACAAATGATTCATTAACAGGACGTGTTTCTATTAGTGTCTTCAGAGCTATTAAAAATTCCCAACATGCTAGCTGTGATTTTGCTTTTCTTCACATTCCAGAAAATATATTAGAATGAGTGAAAAAGAGTAACATTATTGCCTATATCCTGTAAAACTATTTTTAAGACATTAAGTCAAGAATCTAAAAAGATATTATATATCATATAATAATCTCCATATATGTTTGCCTAACTATTTTATTTAATTATAATACATGTATTCTTAAAAGGTTATTGAATAATGAATTGTTTATATGTTTTTATATGCCCAGATAAGATACATATATGTTTAAGAAAATGGGATGTTTTTAATATTTTATATAACATTGTAATTTAAGGACATAATTTGGCATGGCAATAAATAGTATAATATTGCATATGCTGAACAAGAAAGGTTAGTACCTTTAGAAGTGCATTTAAATTTTAAAGTTTTCTATCAGAACAAAATAAGAAAGAACTTAACTGAATAAATTAAATTGGAAACATCAATGTGAATTCAACCTTCATGAAGAAAATGTTTAGGTTTCATTCTCTTTTCTTTTTCCATCTCTAAAATAAATGAAGGATCTCCTGGGTCATTTGTCCTATAATCAGTACCTTATGAAAACCTAATGGGTCCTTATTAGTCTCCTGATTTGAGTCTCCAATATTGTTTTCAACCTTGGCTACCCTGTGAAAAAGACTGCTGATCCCATCGCCAAAAATTCTTATTTAATGGGTCTGAGATTATTTTTTTAGTTCCCCAGATGACTTCAATATGTAGCCATGCTTGATTTTCACTGCTTTAAAGAAATCAAAGTTTTTGAAGTATGGCTGATTCCATGTTTGTGGCAAACAACATCAGTATAAACCTACAGCATTTTTTATTGTCAAAAAGCAAGGATAGTTTTGAAACATTCTGACATAAGGCTAAAATCTAGAAAGAACACAACTTAAAGAAATTTCCAAAATGCTGAGTATCAAATAAATTGCAGTAAGGTATAGTGGCCTAGGCCTGTAATCCCAGTTCTTGGGAGACCAAGACAAGAGAATTGCAGGTTCAAGGCCTGACTCAGCAACTTAGGGAGACCCTGTTTCAAAATAAAAATAAAATAGGGATGGGGTGTAGTTCAGAGGTAGGGCATCGCTGAGTTCAATCCCCAGTACCACAAAATAAATAAACCAACAAATAAGTAAGTAGTCAATTGGAGTATAAGGATCAAAAAAACACAGTTAATAATAATACTAACAAAGGTTATGTGTGGGGGTGGTATAAATATGAAACTATATTAAAGGAAATATTTTTATTATTTATAGAAAATAGTATATATTGACAAACCCAAATCATTAATTAAAAACCTCTCTTTTTTTAATTTATCAAGTACTTGGATGCCTACTATATATCAGGTACTATTTTAGATACTAGAGTTTTGTTGTCAATTTCAATGAAGTTTTTGACATTGAATATTCTAGTTGTGGAGAAAATTGGATTGACAGATACATATAATAACACACCACTAAGTGTTATAAAGAAACAGCCTGGGGTAAGGAGATAGAAAGGTAGGGCTGAGTGAGACCATTATAGAGATTACTATTGGGAAAGTCCCTTTTGGGATATTTTTATCATATTTATTTTTAATTTTTAAATTTTTGTGATAGCCGGGCGTGGTGGCACATGCTTGTAATCCCAGCATTCGGGAGACTGAGATCGGAGGATTCGGGTTTGCGGCCAGCCTCAGCTACCTAGTGAGGCACTCTGCAACTTAGTGAGACTCGGTTTCAAAATAAAGAATAAAAAATAGGGCTGGGGGTATAGCTCGGAGGTAGTACACCCCTGAGTTCAATCCCCAGTACCACAAAAAAAAAAAAAAAAAAAAATTGTGATGATCAAGTCAGTCTTAGTTCAGCATTTTTCCACGGAGTAGCAGTATCTTTATGCTGAAGTCAAACATATTTAGCAAAGTTGAACCAGATACTCAGGGATATCTTTAATATGTTCTCTGCATCCTCACTTGCTAAGAAAGGTACATATATTCTCAGAACTCCCAACTTACTTAGCTAAGATCCTCTTTCTATACAGAGTATCTCCTGGGAGGGGTGGTCCACAGAAAACAGTTTGAGAAACACAGAAAACACCTTCTATCACATGAGAGATGGTACACTGAAAACTGTAGCTGGGCATACCATCAGGTGTCCACTCATGCTCCTTGAAGACACGCAAGACTCGTACACAGCTACCATGGCAGACTGTTCTGTGAGTTCGACAGTGACAGGAGTGTCCCAGCCCTTGTAGCTAGGACTACTATGCCTGTCCTCACTTCCTTTTCCTTTTAAGAACATACTAAAATTAATGAAGTCTACTTCTCCCTTCATAAGACAATCCTTCTTCTTACTAGAAACTCTAATTTGGTACTGGAATTATTTAAATGAAATTTAAACATTGATAAATACATGAAACAGAACCCTATTTTTAAGTATTTGTTTACTTTTAATTTTTCAATGAATATTGAGAATCATCTATGTTTTTTAAAAAAAGAGAGTGAAAACAAATAAAACGTATTTACTTCCTGTGAGCTTTGAGTCTAAGAAAATTCAGTATTAAAATCTATAAAAAGAAAGTGACAGAAGCCAAAGCAGCCTCGCAGGTTGTCCCCGTCTCCCCTCCCCCTTCCCTTCTCCAGTTGACTTCCCAGGTCCCCTCCACTCCACTGTCCTGGTTCCGCCATGTCCCAGAAACAAGAAGAGAACCCTGCGGAGGAGACCGGCGAGGAGAAGCAGGACACGCAAGAGAAAGAAGGTGTTCTCCCTGAGAGAGCTGAGGAAGCAAAGCTAAAGGCCAAATACCCAAGCCTAGGACAAAAGCCTGTAGGCTCGGACTTCCTCATGAAGAGACTCCAGAAAGGGCAAAAGTACTTTGACTCAGGAGACTACAACATGGCCAAAACCAAGATGAAGAATAAGCAGCTGCCAAGTGCAGGACCAGACAAGAACCTGGTGACTGGTGACCACATCCCCATCCCACAGGATCTGCTCCAGAGAAAGTCCTCGCTCGTCACCAGCAAGCTTGCGGGGTAACCTGGGCCCCCTCTCATCCCCTTCCTCACCCACTGGTCTTTTGTATATGGCAGGCAGGGAGGGATTGGGCACCTAGTCAGGTCTTCTCAGCTGGCTAGCCAAAAGACTGATTCTGCTGGGGTTGCTGAGAAGGTAAAATGGGTGAAGAGGGGATCTGAGTTCATTTCTTTGGTTAAATTGAGACTTCTACACGCTCACTCTAGGCCCAGGTAAGGGCTCAGAAATAGGAAAGACTAGAATTGAATAATGCTGCACACTTTCTTTAGTGAGAACTGGAAAGAAAAGATTTCTTTGGAGGAAAAAGTCCCAAAATTGGTTAGGCTGAGTCTTGGCAATAATGTGGCAAGTTTAACATCCCAAGGCTAACTTGGTGTAGTTGGGAAAGGTAGATTGAGTGAGACGTGTTTCTGTGCTTCTAAGTGTTTTGTCCCTTAGGCTGCTATTGCTTCATGTTTCCATTATGGGAGGTTTAGAGAACCCTCAAAAAAGAAAACTGACTTGCTTGCCTGAAACTACAATGCCCACCAAATCTCCTTTATTGAGTATCTCTTACAGTTTGCCCTGGCTTGCAAATAATGTGAACATTGATCATGGAAAACGGGCACCTTCTCTCTTCCAGCATGTTGCTTTTGAAAGTTCTATGGAATAGTGGATCTAAGAACACTGGTTTAGGAGTCAAGATATTTGGGTTCTAGTTCCACTCGGTATTGGCAATACTGATGTATAACCTTTGTCAGGTTATTTAGCCTCTCTGGATTTCTGTTTCCTCATCTGCAAAGTAGAGTTAAATATGTATAAGATTGACTCTGATTCTAAAATTTTATACCTGGCAGCAGAAAAGCCTTATGCTATTCATTGTAAAAGTGAAAGTGGGGAAGGCCCATGGTTGAGCCTTTGCTCTATACCAACTGGGAAAGTACTACAGAGGGGAACCATTTGAGGAGTACATGAAGAAAAAGGAAGTTTGAGATTTGAGAGCTATAAATTCAGCCAACAGAACATGATAGATATCACCATCTTGAGGGTCAAGAGAAAAAAACCTTTAAGCTACCTATGTAAGATTCTTGCCTCCTACCCCACTCACGTTCCCTCTCTGCATCTGGGCCTTTGCTGCTAAGCAGCTGCTCTGGCAACAGAGCTGGTGGGCCTGAGGGAACATGCTCAGTCATGCCCGTGTGGAAACCAGGTTCCACATGCATTCGGATGCCAGGTGTATTAGGGATTGAGAAAAAAAGGGATAAACTGAACATGTCCCCTCTGCCCTGGGCTTAGTGCTCCAGTGGGGCTAGAGCTACAGGTTTTGGATGAATCATCCTGGAGGAATCCAGGGAAAGTGGTCAAAGCTGGAAGAGAGATCGGCCTTCCTAGAGCTCACTGACCCAGCTCTCATGTGATGAGTGGTAGCGTAGCTGATTCATGAACAGGTAGAAGAAAGGGGCTGTGGCAGGCAGCATCTTCGCTCTGGTTATTCCCAGCTCCGCCTGAGTCTTAATGCAACCTACTAGTTATGACAAGAGGGCCAGTGTGAGAACTAACTTGTTCTAGAGAGCAAGCTTCTGCTCTGGCCCTTTCACACAGGGCCCGTTGCGAATGACTGGTGAACTCGATGTGCATGTCCGGGTGAGGCACGCAGACTCCCTCCTGACTGCTGCTTCAGTTTCCTGATGGTCATTCAGGTTTGAGAGGAGGTTGGTGAGGAAGGGGTGGAGAGAGCAGGATCCCTAGATTCCCTGTCCCCCAAACTCCGTGACTGTCACTTTTAATTGTATATAATGTTTGTGTTTCTTGCTCCATTTCCTCATGCTGTCATCCTTAATCTGAAGTCCATGTGGGAAGGGGAAAATGCTGAACATCATTGTATAGTTTCCTCAACTGTCCCAGCCATGCTGTACATAGATATGTCATGTTATTATATATATAAATATATATATAATTTTGTATGTTTTCTTCAAAAAAATCTATAAAAAGTAAATGCTAATTTCTATTGCAGTTCTTAGATGTTGATGAACTCAATATGAATAGCAACTAACAGTTTTATCCCACCTTTAAGAATACATTCACAGATAATCATTTGAAGTATTGCTAGCATACTCCAGTTGAAAAAAGAACTCTGTCTTACTCAGACTTGCCTCATTTTCTTATCATCCAGGGTATAGAAGGTTCAATCCCCAGCCCAACTCCAGAACCTATACCCTATTTCTTTCTCTCCTCTCTCTCTCTCTCTCTTTCTCTCTCTCTCTCTCTCTCTCTCTCTCTCTCTCTCTCTCTCTCTCTCTCTCTCTCTCTCTTTCCCTGTAGTGGGGATTGAACCTGGAGCATTCTACCTTTGAGTTTCACTCCTAGCCCTTTTTATATTTTGTTTTGAAATAGTGTCTCCCTAGGTTGCTGAAAGTCTTGCTAAGTTACTGAGACTGTTATTGAACCTGTGATCCTCCTGTCTCAGCCTCCCAAGTACTGGGATTACAGGCATATGCCTCCATACGATCTCACTAATCCTCTTAAATCAAGCTGCTGGCTGCTGCCAGAAGAGTCGTTCTACACATCGTACAATAAGCTTTTTGTGATATTGACTCCCTTCTAAAAAATCTAATAGAGTTAAGACAGATAAATTTGTTAGGATTAAGGAAGAAAATTACTATTCCCTCCCCAGCTTTTTTTTTCTTCTTTTCCTTTTTTTTTTTCCTCTCTGTCCTTTCTTGGCTTCAGAGTGGCACCAGAGTTTTTTTGTTTGTTTGTTTGGTTGGTTGTTTTTTTTTTAAAGAGTGACCATTACCTTATTGTATTAACTTACTTATTTGTAGTAGTCTGAAATGAAAGGTTTTCTAAGTCTTTATTCAAAATGACTTGTCTTGTTCAATTCCATACTGTTCTTGTCCTTAGTTAACATCAAGCAATTTTCTCAAATATATATTTCCAATATCATATTGCTTTCTCCTCAGAGGTGAGCAAGTGAGTGCTACAGTTTACTTTGCAGGTTGAGGTTTCAAAGCCAACCATAGGAAGAAACTGTGCCTTCTTGGTTCTGAGGGCCTTTGCACATAAATAGCATCAGTGAAAATAGGGAGAACCACCTTCCACATAAATAGTCTTACTAAATCACAAAACCTAAAATTTCCCAGTATGTCTGATTTTTAAAGTTTTGAGTTGTTTTCATTCCATTAGATATTTTAGAAAAATATTATTTTATTATGTAACTTTATTAGCTGAACAAAATAATATGACAAAATTCATCTACCACTGAATTTCTATGTTGCTTTTCTGAAAAACAAATATACTATATTAAGAATGACAATTTCCAAATTATAAAGGTACACATTTGCTGTCATGGTTTATACTGTGTTAAGTGTTATGACTACTAAATTACTATATATTTTAATATATAAAACTAGCAAAGCATACATGTCTGTGAATCAAAGGGCAGTAATTATTTTATTGAAACCCAATAACTTTCTTTTAATTTTTATTGCATCACTATTTTTTAAGGGATTTTTTTTTCTACATGTAAAATGACATTAAGAAAACAACATTTTCATGTGATCCACACACTGCTGTAACTGGAATCCTTGACCAGAAACCTGATTTGGGAGTTTCAACAAACTAGATTGAGCTACCTACTGCCTTGAGAGAGATGAGTAGGGGAGAGACAAGAAAGAAATTTTTTACTCATTGTGGCCACACTAGGAAGAAATAGGAGTACCAGTGCGCTAAGCCTTGCTTTGGGATATGGACAAAAGCTTCAGGGTTATGTAAGGGAAGACAAAAGCAAAGGGCAAGAAGTATGCATAGTCCATCAGTCTTGGTCAAACTATCACCTGGTTGGTCATTGGGGCTGCAAGGTCCTCTTGGCTCTAGAGAACTAGTTATTGCTTGAGGAGGTAATTTGGTTCCTGTCTTGAGACAATTACTCCCACCTAAGGGGGAGCCTCAATTCTCATCATGGGGTAATTGCTTCTACTTGGGGTACAGCCTCTGTTCCTGTCGTGGGGTGATCTGCCTGCAAGATTCGCTGTTCCTGGAATATTGAAAATACATTACTTACTCTTTTCTTAGTGTCTTCAGCCTTGAAAGGGAATGAGAGAGGTTAGGTAAACTCAGGGCTAATAAACTTTGTATTACAAGTTTTTGGACAGACATTTCTTAAATGATTAATATCTCCCTATGTGTAGAGATGAGCAGAAATCTGATCCAAAGTTCAAGGTAGTAAAAGAAGCAACAGTAGGCCAAAGAGAAGAATTGGTGCTTTTAGCAAAAACAAGCTTTAAGTTCCTGTTACACTCTCATTAAAAAATAGCTTAGAGAATGGCAACTGAATTTAGGTCAGCATTCCCAGATTTTATTCTATAGAATTTTGAAACATGTTATTCAAGAAAATAATTTTTTATGGTCACAAATATTTGGCACATATCGGGTTATAAAGTTTGTGGGGAGTATTTTTCCAGGATAAGAATTCTCTTTGCCTTTCTAGTGTGCAAATCTTTCTAATGTGCAAAATATTAAGATGAATCTCTAGCACCTACAAAGATAAATAATAAAGATTTTATGTGTTTTTGAAATCATTGTGAAGTAATGGATTTTAACATATTTAATGTATTTTAATTATTACTTTTATTATTGTTGACATTCAAATTGTCTCATTTTTAGTCAAGAGAAACCTCATCACTTCATTTGGTCCTTTGAGTAATACCTCTGCTAGCTCTCTTGCTTTCTGCCACAATGAGATGGCTTAGTATAGTTCCTATCCCAGACCTAAATTTCCAGGAATTAGCAGTTATTTCCCAGGAATCCCAGATTCTCCCAAATCTGTAGTATTTTAAGACAATAACTGTATTCCAATAACACATATCATTAATAGATTGGTCACTGGTTTCTAGGCCTACACAGTGGACAGCACTAAGAAATTTTCTCCATATATATATGAAATGTCATTTACTTTTTATATATTTTACAATGCACAGTAATTATTGAGAATTTAAATTTAGTATCACACTGTTCTAACATGAATTGGTTTTACATTTGTCTTGCTTTTCTCTAATGAAATCCTAATTCTTAATGACATTAACAAACTTGTTTATTTATTCTGTAAAATATATAACAGTTTGAGAAAGCGTGAAATCAACATGATTGTTAGCAAAAGGATTACTGAAAAGAATTTAAGATGTCTTTGTAGTTCTTTTTGTTCTACTTATATCTTGAGTTACAATCAAATCACTGTGCTTACTAGAAGTTGAGAGTGGTGGCGCATGCCTGTAATCCCAGTACTTGGGAGGCTGAGACAGGAGGATTGTAGGTTCAAGAACAGCCGCCACAAGCTGGGCGTGGTGGCGCACGCTTGTAATCCCAGCATTCGGGAGGCTGAGACCAGAGGATCCGGGTTCGCAGCCAGCCTCAGCTACCTAGTGAGGCACTCCACAACTTAGTGAGACTCGGTTTCAAAATAAAGAATAAAAAATAGGGCTGGGGGTGTAGCTCGGAGGTAGAATGCCCCTGAGTTCAATCCCCAGTACCGCAAAAAAGAAAAAAAAAAAAGAACAGCCTCTAGAACTTATCGAGACCCTCAGCAACCTAGAAAGACCCTATTTCAAAGGAAACAAATTTAAAAGGGCTTGGGTTGTGGCTCAGAGGTAGAATGGCCCTTGATTCAATCCCTAGTACCCCCCCCACACACACACACACTCACAGAAAGAATTCTGTTTGATTAAGCCACTGACAATACATAGGTGCATTTGTTTTATATTGTAGATAGGTGCATTTTTTATTTTATATCTGAACATAATTCTAAATTCAAATCAGAAATCAAAGTTTGTTCAACAACATTTCACTTCTATGCATGCCTCCCTCAACCTCTATCCTTTCTTTCTTTGCTGGCAACAATTTTATATAGTTTCATTATATCTGACTGATTATTTTTCATACTGGAGATTGAACCCAGGGACATTCTCACTCCATGCTGTATCCCTACCCCCATTTTGTTTTTTTATTTCAAAACAAGGTCTTGCTAACTTGCTGTGTGTCCTGCTAAGTTGTGAGGCTGGCCTTTAACCCAATCCCTGATTTATTTATTTTATGTACTTAATGGATATGAGCACTATGATGATCTTTAGTTTTATCAGTGCTCCTAGAGATAACAATAGAATCACACTGGTCCCTCATACCGATGACCTGCTTGACCGCACTATTAATCAGTCATGTGGTCATCACCAACTCTACAGTTAATCCACTGGGTGTTTTATGTAAAGTTCAGTTGACATTTTAAAGACTGAAGAGATTATACTATTGTTCACATTGTCATAAACCAATATGAGATAGAATGAAGGAAGCATGCATGTTTGAGTTACCTATTCAGTAAAAGCAATATCACAGAGTAATTAAGAATGTAGACCAGGGTCGTTATTAGCACTTCTGAGTCCCTAAGTTTGATCCCCAACATCAGTAAGAAGAGAGACACATAGAGAACTATTAGCCAAATATAAATCATTTTAAATTTTCTAGTAACCACACAAAAGTAAAAAGAAACCAATAAAGTCATATATTCTAAATTATTTTTTATTTTTAATTGGTGCATTGTAATCATACATCTTTGTTATGTTAAGTACAAGCTGGTAAAGGCATACATGCACACATTTCTCATTTAACCCTTCCCCAATTCCCACCCCACTCCCTCACCCTCTCTCCTTCTCAAGTTCGGTTTAGTGATTGACTTTGATATGTTTGTGAAAAGTACATGATGTGCATTAGGGTGTCCCCCCTTCCCCCATCACCTTCCATTAAGTCAAATTCTTCACTCACCTAAGGTTTCTCCCTCTTCATTTGGAGTCCCTCTTATGTCCCATTTTCTCCCTAGCTTCCACATATTAGGGAGACCATATGAATTTTTACTTTTTGTGACTGACTAATCTCAAATAACATAATGTTTTCCAGTTCCATCCATTTCCCTGCAAATAACACGAAATAAAGTTTTAAGCCCAGTATGTCTAAAATATCACTTAAACATGTAATCATGCTAGGCATAATGGCACATACCTATCATCCCAATACTTGGGAGGATGAGACAGGAAAATGGTAGGTTCAAGGTCAGCCTCAGAAACTTAGTGAGACCCTGTTTCAAAATAAATACACTAATTAATTAATTAATAATGGGCTTAGGGTGTGGCTGGGAGGTAAAACACTTCTGAATTCAATCCCTAGTACCAAACAAACAAACAAAAACTAAAATCAAACAACAAAATCTATGTAGTCCATATAAAGGTTATTAATGATAAATTACATTATTTTTCTAAGTGAAGTCCTGTTGTTGTTTTTTTTTTTATTCTCATAGCACATTTCAATTCTGTTCAGTCATATTTTAACCACTCACTTGCCCTTTGTGGCTGAGTCTGTAATATTGTCCAGCATAAAACTAGTGACACATAGACTTCTTGGGTTTGAATCTCACCTCCTACTTACTACCTTTGTGATCTTGGACAATTTTCTATAACCTCTGTGTGCATTCATTTCAACATCTATGAAATAAAACAATGTATGCCAAACAATTGTATAGGAATTGAGTGAGTAAATATAAAAAATTAGAACTGGCACAAAGTCTTTAATAAAAATTTACCAATATTCTACAGGCTTAATTTAGCTTATCAAAAAGTAACCAAAAAAAAGATAAAAAGCTAGGGTAGAAGCAAAAACAATTTTATCAGTTAATATATCACATACAAATTCTCCTTTCTCTATCATCCACACACACAAACTCTCACAACAGCCACCAAAAAACAAAACAAAACAAAACAAAACAAAACAAAAAAAACCTGTTTCTCATAATATTTCTTTCAGTTTGGGATTATTAGTACATATTCTTGCCAACTTTGTGGATAAACAGGAGCACAGAATATACTGGTCTTTTAGCCACTCCTGATATTGAGTCTTAGCGCTTTGATTTGATTCTGATCCCTTGCCACACATCGTATTTACGAGATATGTGGATTTGAATCTAAAAGTTGCCTGCTGACTTCTAAATAAACAGGAATGTATGCAAGCAAGATTATTCACATAATTATTTCATTGTTGGGCTCCCTGCTGAATCACACATTAGAAGCCTGGGAAGGATGTGGTAGTTGGATGTGGAGGCACAATTATTGGCAGGTCTTGTGTAACAGGAGTTCTGTCCTTATTTCTTTGCTTATGACAAACTTTTTCATGTCAGAGAGAAAATTGTAGGAGATGGTCATGGGTTGTGAAATGCCCCAGTAGAGATTTTTTTTTTTCAAATTTCCTTTTATTCTATACACAACAGACAGTCTTTTATTTTCAATCTGATGGTACCATTTTCTATTTTTCTAGCAATGGCGCTAGACACTGTAAGTAAACCAGATAATAGACTCTTAAAGTTTCTGTGTGCAAATTGAAAGAGCACATTATAGTGCCTGCCTTTCCTGAGGTCTCACAGCCTAACCAATATGGTATATAAATACAACACCAGCAGAAGTTATAACAATAGTTTCTGTCAGCCTGTCTGAGATGGTTAGAGAATAGCAGTAGGGAATAGCACAGTAACCCAGAAATGTCCAGATTTTTCCGGCCCCTTTTATTGTGATAAATCTCTTGTGAACTTTGCAAGAGGTATTGTTTGCATCTGGTATATCTCTGTCTAGAATGTGGCTATGTGCATCTATTCCTTTTTACTGTGTAACACACACACACACACACACACAATTCGATTGTTTGCAAAAAAAAAAAAAAAGAAAGAAAGAAAAGAAAAAAAAAACCACTGTGCAGGAGGGGAGTAGAGATAATATGTTTGAATAAGATAAATTAACTACTTTCTATACCCTCACCATGTAAGATATGAATAGTGCAAAATTGCATGTTTAAAAAGCTAAGTGCTGTTCTCTTGTTATACCAGAAGAATAACTTGGGAATGCTGGTGTATTGTAAGATACATCAGATAACTTGCAGCTAAGTGAGAAAATGAGGGCTGTGCATTGTACATAAAATTGTGTTGTTCCTTATTAAAAAGAACTAAAAAGAAGTAATTACCATGAATGCTGACAAAATGTTACATTCAATTAAGTATTTCTGAGTGTACTATTGAAAGAAATTAGTGAGGAAAGCAAAACAAAAAAATTAGAGCAGAAAATTGAAAAAACACTATAACAATCTTTAATGAAATAACATTTAAAGATGTTCAGTGATCTTGAAATTTGATATCTTTTTTCTTCCTGGCATTAAACCTCTATGGCTGACTGCCTTTGGTTTGTGTACTGTGCATATTCCCTTCTTTGAAACTTTTTCCTCATTCCTGATATGTCTTCCTACACGAGCTCAGTCAGTCTAATTCTCAGGTGTCACCCAAGGAGCAGTTTGAGTCCTGTCTCACTTGTAAATCTTCCCACATGCCCAAAGCTCATGATTGTACCTCCTGTCGTATTTTGTACACTGATTTGTTAAACACCTACTATAAGGCCAAGGTCACATAGCTAGTAATGGATAAAGCCAAGATCTGAGTTCAAAATGAATCCAAAGCTTAATGAGAGTTTGATCTCAATGGGAATTACACATTTAGATCCATAAATGTGTGATGAATGTCAGTTATTCCAAAGTTTCCAGATGAGACCAGCTGGCCTGTCCTCTGTGTCATTGTGTACTGACGTCTTTCAGTGTTTCATGATAGTAGAATGTGTCTAGTTGCCCCATGGACATTCCTGAAGGCAAGGACTGGGTCCTGCTTTTTATCTTCATATCTCGATAGGAGGAAACTGAAGCCCTTAGCTAAGTGTTCGTGAAAAGCTCAGTGAAATATACACTTTGTATATTATTGCCATATTTTCTCTTATATTTCATACATTGGAAATATATAAAAACCAGGATTCAGGATCCTCCTTTGAAAAAGCAAAACAGATTAAAAATTCCAAAGTCACAGTGAAAAGGCTTCAACACTGTCTTCCTCTGTTCCGGCAGCTATGGCAAAATACCATTGCTGGTTGGCTTTTAAACAACAGAAGAGTATTTCTCACCATTTGAGAGATCAATGCAAGGTCATATAAGATCAATGCACAAGCAAATTCAGTATCTGGAGAGGGCTTTCCTCTTCTCAGACTATGCCAATCAACACTATTCTCACCTGGTGGAAAGAGCAAAAAAGCTCCCTTAGGCTGATTTCACAAGGATGCTGATTCCATGCAAGAGGACTTAATTACCCCCAAAGACCACACCTCCTAGTGCCATTGCTTTGGAGGTTACAGTTTCAACATATGAAGGGTAGGGCAGGGACACAAGCATTTAGACCATAGCAGACACTAACAATGGAAAGTATTGGAAGATAACTTACCAGGGCTGGCATGCAGCACAGTGGTAGAGCATTTTTCTAACATCCCTGAGACCCTGGGTTTGATTCTCAGCACTAAGGAGGAAAAAGGGAGAGACTTTGCTATTTTGAGCAATCATCTATAAAAATAACTTCAACATACATTACATTTAAATGATCCCTGATAACTTGTTAAAACCAGATCTGAAATCATGGAAATAATGACTCTGAAACTCCCTTTAGGTCTCTTCACTGATTCATAGCCACCTTCCTTGATTCACACTTGGTATTCAAATTCACAATTATCTATTAAGTATCTACTGCATGTCCGTATCATTTGTTTTGTGGACATGCAATTCCTATACTGTGTGAAATTCTCAAAAGACCTTAATACTCCAGTGTGCTGGATAAATATTTTCTAATATCAATTCTTTAGGAAGCTGGGTAGTATATGCATTTATTTTTATCTTACAGATTTAGATTAAAATATTCTACCTGGGCATACCTGTAATCACAGTACTTGAGATGGAGGATCACAGGCTCAGCAACTTAATGAGACTCTCAGCTACCTAGAGAGACCCTGTTTCAAGATTAAAAAAAAAAAAAAAAAAAAACGATAAAAGGGCTGGAGTATAACTTGGAAGTAGAAAGCTCCTGGGTTCAATCCCATTAAAACACACACATGCGCGCACGCGCACACACACACACACACACACACACACACACACACACACTCTAATGTTGAGCCAAAAATACTTCTGAATTAGTATTTTATTATTCCTTTCTCCTCTTCTCAAGCACAATATTTATTTATTGAGAAAAAATACGAACAACAAATAACTTCAATTCCTTAAGAATTTTAGTACTAAAACAGTGTCTTAAATTTCTGTGTCTTTATGGTTACATTTTTCTCATTAATATTCTGAGTTTATATTAAGCCATTCTCCCAAGATATTCCCATTTTATATAAATCTTATTTCATTTGTTCATTAATGTATTATTTTGATGTGTATCAGTGCTACAATCTATTGCTTGTAAAGTTACATGCTACATTCCTATTCCATTTTTTCCTCATGCACTGATTAGAGGAATTTATTATTGGATGTCAGCATTCTGAAATTAAGAATCATGTTGGATTTTTTATTTAAGACTGTATTTTTATTTATTTGAAGATTTTTACTAAAATATGTATTTGTGACACATATACATTTAAAACTATAAGGCTATTTAACTGGTATGTTTTAAACAACATTAAATAATTCTTACATCTGACAATAGTTCTTTGAATATTCTCAGTGGGAAAAAGTCTTTGTCCTTTGAAAGGCATATTTGAATTTTTTGAAATAGCCAAAAGTTATTCAATGTCAAATCTGTTAAGTAATTTTGGTGATTAAACTGGGCAATACTATCTTTGAACAAAAATGAAGTCAGACCATAAAGATAATTTTTCTTGTGTGATTCATAAACGAATTCTGAAGGAAATCTCTCCAGAGGAGTACTACTGAGGGATGCTTCACTGGAACAAGATTTCCTGTGGGGTTACCTTGAAGTGAGTCTGATAAGGCTCTAAGAGAAGGATGTTAAAACAGAATCTGATGGAAGAACAGAGAGAAGGTACCTGATCCAGACTAGGGGAAGGGGCAGTCATGGAAGGCTCTGCTGATGAAGGAATCTTTGAATTCATTAATTAGATAAATACTCAAGGGGGGGAGGGGAGAGAAAGAAAGAGATAACATTCCAGAAGGGAGGAACATTATAAACAAAAGCAGAGACTTTATAGAGTGGAGCATAAGGTTAGCAGGAGATAAGGTGAGGGATGAGGCAAGATCCAGGTGGAGAAGAATGTCTCATAGAATGAGATTTAGACCTTATCCTGAAATTCAAAAATGCCTAGATTATTTTAAGAAGGCACCTAAGCATGGTCAAATTTACATTCCAGAAAGCTTACATTGTTAGTCATTTAGAAATGGAGCAGTTAAACCAGGCATGGTGGTGCATGCCTGTAATCCCAGTACTTGGTAGGCTGAGATGGGAAGATTCCAGGTTCAAGACCAGCCCTAGAAAACTTGGCAAGATCCTGTTTCCAAACATAAAATAGAACAGACTGGTGGTATAGGTAGGATGTAGAATGCCCCTGGGTTCAATCCCCAGTACCAAAATCAATCAACCAATCAATTAATTTAAAAAGGGTAGCACAATAATGGAGTTAAGGAAAATGGAAGTCAAACCTAGGAAGGAATAGAGAAAAAAATAGTAATTGCAAAGACATGGGCAAAAATCAAGGAACCTGATGATCAAGTGTGAGAAATAAGGAAATGTAAAAGTAAAAAGTATATGATGGCATTTACTCCCCTGGCTTGAACTCCTGGATAGATGGTATAGTTGTCATTGACTAAGAACAAGGACACACAAAAAGAAGAATGAGAGATCAGGATGGAATGGAATTCAAGGGAAATGAGTACTTTAAGAAGAAAGTTGTCGATAGTATCAAATGCCTAGATCAGTGCATGACACACAATAGTAAGTACTCAATAAATATTTACAAGATGAAACTCCTAGATGAAATCAGATGAAGACTCAAGAAAATCTATTGACATTTGCCAGAGCATATTCTGTGGAGTTTATCAGTAGAAACTATATTGAAATGAAATGTAGGAATGAATGGGAAGGTTAGAATTAGAAACAATGACAGTAGACCACTCTTTGAAGGAAGCAATTATAAAGGGATAGAAAAGGGGGGGTTGTAGCTAGACATATCATTAGGCTCAGAATATGCTTTTTTTTTTTTTTTTTTTTTACGGTACTGGGGATTGAACTCAGGGGCATTCTACTTCCGAGCTATACCCTCAGCCCTATTTTTTATTCTTTATTTTGAAACAGGGTCACACTAAGTTGTGGAGTGCCTCACTAGGTAGCTGAGGATGGCCCGAACCGGATCCTCCAGTCTCAGTCTTCCAAATGCTGGGATTACAAGTGTGCACCACCACGCCTGGCTCAGAATATACTTCTTGAGTAGTTGTGTTTAATATATTTTTCTGATTTTATTTTATTTATTTATTTTTTGCAGTACCGGGGATTGAACTCAGGAGCATTCTACCTCCAAGCTATACCCCCAGCCCTATTTTTTTATTCTTTATTTTGAAACCAGGTCTCACTAAGTTGCAGAGTGCCTTACTAGGTAGCTGAGGCTGGCCGCGAACCGGATCCTCCAGTCTCAGCCTCCCAAATGCTGGGATTACAAGCGTGTGCCACCACACCCTGCTCATGTCCAGCTTTTTCAGATTTTAAAAATAGTGATTTTTAGGAGTATATAAGTAAAATACAAAAAGTACAAATAATAAAATTATTCATAATATATTAATATATTTTGATGTATATGTAATATAAACATTATATTTTGAAACAAAACTTTCATGATAATGTGCACATTTTCTGTCCCATTTGCTCTTTATTTTTCATTATGATTTTTTTCTGTTCTTAAATAGTTCTGAGAAATAAGATTTTTAATGGCTGCAGACTAGGAAGAACACACTCTAGGAGAGTCACTACCCAATGCCATAAGTTAGCCAGAAATAAATAGGCGTTGGAAATTTTATTGAATGGTTCTTGGGAGACAATTCTCCAAGTATTTCTCATAGTCCAGTCTTGTATAATCTAGGCATTCAAAGAAAATTGAAAACTAAAGATAGTGTATACCTCAAGAAAGATTTAGACGTGCTTCACCAGAGACATCCCAGGAAAGTAAAGATGAAGCAGTCTACTTCCTCCCTGGAATATTTGTTTACATTCCAGGACAATGAATGATCTCTACATTTCTGGAAGAGAGGATGTGCAGATGTACCATCACCTACAGAAACTCAGAGTCTTATGACATTTGAACTGTCCAATAGGTCATAACACTGCATACAGGGTTAAAATCCAGCACTCATCATGTCAGCCCATGAGGTTTGGAGCATAAAAAACCAACAGAAGATGCATTTCCAGCTGCTGATTTTGCTATGAGTAATAAATGATTGTGTTACCTTGCAACATACACATATAAATCTGTAGTAGGATGACTTGTTAGTTTTCAAACAAAGTGAAAACATCAAGACTTCCCTCTTTGTGACTTAATAAAGGTTACCTCTTATCCATATTCTCTATTCTTTCTTTTGAGGCATGATATTCCCTAGTCCAGTTCTCTAATACTTGATTGCTTATGTTCCTTCTAAGATTTCCTCAACTTCATTTCCCAATAGTCTACTGACTTTCATTTCTGCTATTATATTTTTTTTATTTCAAAAAGTTTTGTTTTCTAAATGTACCTTGTTTTAGATTCTTTTGTTTGCTGTTTAAAAACAGTAGATAATTAGAAATGTTTAAATGTTAATAGGAAAGACTAAGAAAAAAAGAAGATATGTTAAAAATCAGAAAGAATGATAGGAAAGGAAGAGAGTATGTTGACAAAAATTTGAAATATTCATTTAAAATAAAATTATTTAAATATGCATCTATAAAAATGTGAGTATATTTTATAATAACCCAAATTTTACAAATATTTATAATTTATATCTATTCCTAAAATATCAAATAGAAATGTAAAAATATTTTACAAAAATGAAAACATTTATAGAATATACTTATTATCTTAAAATATGAATATATTTATTCAAATTTTTAATATATCTAGCTTTTAGCCACCTCCTATATGCTAAATAAGGTCTCTTAGGAATTAAACTGAGTAGGTTTATTTCGCACTATGTAGAAATATCAGAGAGCTTTATATGTAATGTGTCTGTTGTTCCAGTCCCAACAGTCCCAATTGAGTGTTTTACATGGAATTTTGCATCTATGCTATAAACTAACTAATGCTATATGTAGACATTATCATCCCATTCTTCAAGGATAGATAAACTGAGGTTTAGAGGGGTTAAGTAAACTACTAAGTATAAGAAATGTTTTTTTTTTGTTTTGGGGTTTTTTTTTTTGTTTTTTGTTTTTTGTTTTTACTGTAAAACTGATTCATGTAATCAATTGAGGAGCAAAAATGTTTATTTATTTATTTATTTATTTATTTATTTATTTATTCTGAAGATTGAATCCAGGGGCATTCTACTTCCTAGGCACACCCCCAGCTGTTTTTTTAATTCTTTATTTTGAAACAAGGTTTCATTAAGTTGCTGAGGCTGGTCTCAAACCTGCAATACTCCTGTCTCAGCCTCCCAAGTACTAAGATTACATAAGCGTGTGTCACCATACCCACCGAGGAGCATGGATTTCTTTAGCCACTTCCAATGTTAGAGAGAAACAATATTTTCTATATTTTATTAATTTTGAGATTTACTAGAATACTTTTAAATATAAGCATTTGAGAATTGAGAACATAAAATTCATGAACTCATTATGAAGTCTATTTGTGATTTATCTTTCTGGTTCACAAACTTTTAAGTATTGAGAGCTTTTAACTTGAGTTAAAAGTTACATACATATGATTTTTTAAGTCCAGGGAAAAATACAATGTCCAGGTAAAGATAACTACTCATACTCTGTTAGACTGGTTTTAATATGTGGCCATACTATCTATGTATCTATTTTATCTATTACATGCTAATTTGACTGGAGATTAACTAATAAAGATCAACTGACTCCGATTTGATAGCTAGCCCTATTGCTAACTTCAGAATCAATCAAGAATCTTCTATGCCTTAATTTAATAGGTGACACATGATTTGATCTTATATAGTCTAGTAAATAAGATAGCCACAGAGTAAATATCAGACATGATTTTTAAAATTACTTATAGACCTTTCCATCAATAGAGCAGATCAGTCTGATCTTTATGTGATTAACAATATACTGTAGCTAGAGTGTATAGTAGAGTCCTGTTCTTACCTTTTAGAAATTTCATCTGGAAGCAGTTAAAAAGAAATGGTAGTATTCGATTTAAAAGAAAATTATTTTGCCTGGTGTTTATGTCATTTAATCATGCCTAAATTGAATAGTAAAAGCATTATTATAATTCATTTATATATCTTCTAAATGAGTTTAAAATGTTTTTTGCATCTGAGACAAGTTATTATATTGTTTCCTGAGGAATAGTAAGGACTATTTTATTATTTAATACATGAGAAATTATTATCCACTATTACAATCAATATATATTAATGGTGCTTTATGTACCTGGAAAACACTAAATTCTATCAAGTTAGACATAAATCCTTAACTGAGGAACCTTATATTTTAACAGAGGACAGTAAAGGTGTCTATGTAATGATAAGAAGTGCTAGAAGTCCCATGTATAGTTAAATATCTATGGGTATCCCCCCATAAAAGTTATTTTTTGTTTAAAAATAATTGTATTATTTTCAGAGGAGGTGGTATTTGGTCTGGGCCTCAAAAGATTCTCAGAGATCACAGAAGTTATGTGAAAAATAAAAGGGGAGCAACATAATCTAATTGTGCTGCTCAGGGTCTCTCTGGAAACGAAAGTCCACCCACCTGTTGTTGCCCCACCCTCATTCCTGTTAAGAACAAATTAAAGAACTTAGGAGATGCCCAATTAACATAAACACACTCTAAACCTTGAAAGTTTATACTACATTCTTAAGAGGAATCTGAAAGTGACTCCAGGTTGTTTGTGTTTGTTTTACATTTCAGAAAACTCTTTTGTGACCATGTCATTAGCAGATGCATGAAGGTAAAGGTTAAGTTATATTACAAAGGAAACCCCCATGTGGTGTCTCAAATAATGCAGGATGTCTCTTTCTTTCATGTGACAGTGCAGCTGGCCTAGGCTCGCAGGGTGCCTCTTCTCCACTGAGTCACTCAGGGAACCAGGGCCTCTGCCTGGATCTGCCAGCCCACGGCTGCTCTTTCCATTCTCCTTGTGAGAGCAGGGTGGAGGCTCTATCCATCTTCCAGCCAATGGCAATAGGTGAAAAGCCAGGGAATGACCATGGCTCACCTTCCATTAGACTGAATTAAATACCTGTAAATACGTGATCACACAACCTCCAAGAGAGACTCGAAAATTCTTTTCTATCTAGACAGCCATGTTTCAAAGAAGAAATGGAGAACACACTTGGAGAAAGTAAAGGAAAACTTCCATTCAGACACAATGGACTTTCATTGTTCAGTTTTGCTTTTAATAATTTCTCAGGGTTTGTAGGCAGTTTACTTTAGTTTTTATATTTGTATAGCTTAGCATGATCTAAGTCTTATAAGCAATATAGAAAAGCACAAGCTATAATTATATGATACATTTTTAAGAGATTTCTAGTTTGATTTGCACATGTGGCTAATGTAGCTCTCAAAATTAAATTGTGAGATTGAGGCTATGCAGGCACCAAAGTAAAAATGTGACTCATACTCTGTTTATGTGTTTAGCAAGATGAGATCTGTGATCCTAGTATTTATTTGACTGTTCTTCAATAGCAGTTTTCAGTATGCAAAATGGGCATCTCTAAAAATAACATAAAGATTATAAAAATCCTGTTCTAGATTAAGAATTGTAGACCACCCAGATAAAAACATGTATTTGATATATATTGTGATTATTGAAATCATTTTTGTAGAAGTCATTTATTTCTCAACCACAACTTAAAGTCTGTTGATTCTTTTCTCAAATTATGTCAATTTTGCAATAGGGGCAAAAAAGAACATTACAGAAGATACATCAGGCTACATAAATACTTTTTAAGTTCTGTATTTTTGTAAAACAGGTAAATGTATGCCAGTTTTAGAGACATGTGCTTAATCTTAATATTAATAAAGTTTCCCTTTAAAGTACGAATAAACATTTTAACAAGTGAGTATATTTTATTAGGTTCAGTTTATTTCAATAAGTATTAAATATCTGCTCTAGGCAAGATAATGAGTGATTTTAATTTAATGCATTGAATCAGTATAGCTTTTTTCACATGTACTTTTTCTTCCAAAGTTTATTCACAAAAAAGAATAGTCCTTCTCTTTGCTGAGCATACATATATAAAATAAAATAAAGTAACACTAGCATAGTCCACTGTGCTATATATCAACTCAGTGGTTAAGAGACAAACATTTTTATGAATAAATTTTACACGGAAAATGATGGTTCCAATGGTCCTACCACCCTGGGCACCTGAGTGAGTTCAATAACTTAAGGGAGCATGTAAGATTAATGAGATATGGTCAGGCTGTATTTTATTTATATATCAATCTCAAACTTACATTAAAAACCTCAAAGGCAGAAGAAATCTAAAATTAAATGGAAACAGAAAAGAATATGAGTCTAAAAAAAGTTCTCTGCATATATTTTAGTTATCAGGTACAAAATTATTTGTCATGGGTTTTCCCTAGTTAATCTTCCAGTGTGCTTTAATTACAATATGAAGAAGGAAAACAATAGCAAGGGTGAGTGACAGAATTGACTGGATGGGTGGTGAGAGAAGAGGCTCAAGGAGAATAGATGAGATGTATGATAGGAGGGAAAAAATGCCAACTGACCTTAAGTAACTATAGAACTTAAAATGACCCCAGAAAGAAGTTAGGGTTCTGAAGCCATTCAGTAAAAGGACAAAAATTTTGTCACTTCATTACATCTTAGCTTCATTAGATTCTAGGGGAATTCTATTAATAATTCAGGCTCTTTTGATTTTATTTCTTTTGTGAACTTTTTAATATACAAAAATATGTCATGCTTTCATTTTTAAGATTCCAAACATTAAAATGAAAAATAAAAATACAGTGACTCTTAAATGGCTAAGCAGCCACTATTTTGAAAATCCACTTACCCAAAATACTCTTATCATGAATCAGGTGGGGCTGTAGTTAGGTCAGATATTTATGTAGTCATCAATTGTGTCTAGTGAAAGGAGCTTCCTATTTGAGATTTGCATGGCATTTATATTTGCACCATTAATATATCTGTTGGTCACAATTAATGGAAAATTGGATCACAAAGAAAAACGGGGCAAAAATAACCAAAGGACTCTCTAGCTGCCTTAGTGTGACAGAGCTCATTCTGGAGAGGGGGTGAGCAGGGAAAGAGTGGGGTTAGAGTAGGGAGATGCAGAGTGATTAATTGGCTCAAAAATAAAATAGAACCCATATAGCATCTTAAGAACCACCAAATTACTCTCAAACCATTGGCAGACTATTGTATAGACATTAATTTATTTCCAGGAGCTAATTTTTGTATATTAGAAGAAATAAAAAGTCAGCAAAGACTCATTGTTGCTTTATCCATTATTTATTGAGGAGGAAATGAAGGAGGAGAATGGACACAAATTAGAGTTGCCTAACTGTTCTGAGAGTACTCTAAAGTGTTGTGATTTTATATGGCCTAAAAATGCAGATGAAGGTTGGGAGTTGCATTTTGGCCTTGGACCTCTGTAATTAAAATCACTACATAAGCAATTTCTTGAAGATACAGTTCTTGCGATGCAGTAGAATAGAACTTCAGAAATTCTTGAAAATATATACATATATGAATGTAAATAGACAAAAATATATGATTGAAACTAATCTTCTGAAATCCATTTAAGTCAAAATGTGACCTTAAAATAGAATTACTTTCCAAAACTTTGTCTACAATCAATTTAGGCTATGTCTTTGAAAGACTTGACAAGTTTATGTATCTTTGTTATCCCACCTATTGCTTATCTCTGTAGATAAGTGGCATTTTTCTGTGATCATTTTATCAAGAAGAGGGTAACTGAATTCAACAGAATCTCAAGAGAAGTTGCTAATTCATGCATACTCTTATATTCTTAGACTTTTTTTTTCCCCCTTAGGTAAAACTTGAGCACATTAAGGTCTTTGGATCAAAGTTAGAACTGCCTCTCGATGGCTATTTCCTCTTGTGGCTTCACTTGTTCTGATGATGTTACTAGCTCTGGACCAGGCTGTCGAAGGCAGAAAATACTGAGTATTTGAGTATCTCAAGAGACATAAGGATGGGGATGGGGGTAGCTTCAGATCTGAGACCAAGAAAACTGGGTCTTACTGTTTTAGACACTTAGAATACCCAGAATAGTAATGTTGTTGAGTATTTAATTCCTATTCTTTGTTTCTCTTAACCTTTTGGATTATATTTGAATAATTATTCAAGACTCCTTACCAAGGAATTCTGACATTATGCATTTACAAAAATGCAAAACCCATTAAATACTAATATGCTGTGACTCAAATCTTTGGAAGAAAAAAGTTCTTTGTTTGCAATTTGAAACCTGCCATTCTATTTTATTATTGCAGGAGTTCCCAGCAGGCACAGTCACCCAGATTTAATTATTAAGCCATACACATATCTTTGAAATTTTCCCTTTATACTAAATGCCTAGAAGTGATTTTGAATTGCTTTTTCCATCATCTTATGTGGCAAATCAGACTTCAATACAAAGTATGTTTTCAAATTTTTGAAGGAGTGAACATCACTGAATTAATAATAGGATCAGGATGGTATGAAAAATAAAATAGGTAAATAGGGAAAGTGACTGGGTAAAATGTTGCTGTCTCAGGCAAAAACTATATCTATATAGCTACTAAAATGGAAGCTTAATGAAGGCAAGGTCATTATCTATTCTGCTTACATATTGTAACCCCTAGGGCACAAGTAGTGCTTGCCTCTTTTTTTAGTGGCTCAATAAAAATTTATTGAATTAATGCATATATGAATTAATCAAGTCTTTTTTACATCCTTATATCACCAGCACATATACACATGTCTTAGTACTAAAAATGCAAGAAGTTGAAAATTTTCTTTTGTGTGTGTGTGTGTGTTCACCTGGGGTTCAAGTAGATATAGATATAGATATAGATATAGATATAGATATAGATATAGATATAGATACAGATATAGGTATATTTTTATTGGTGAATTGTAATTATACATAATACTGAAGTATACAGTGATAGGAATATAAATGTACACAATACTTGGAGCATTTCTCTCTGGATCCCACTCCCCTCCAGCCCCTTCCTTGTATATGTCATTGAGATTGGCATTGGTAATTTTGTTTATGTACATAGCATTATTTCAACCCGTTAACTTCTTTACACCTCTGTCTTTCTCTTCTCTCTCTTAAATCCCCTCCATCACTCCGTTGGAGTCTCAGCTCCTTTCTCTGAGGTCTCTAGTTTTCCAATTTCTATCTAGCTTCTACATATGAGAGAAAACAGATAACTATTCACTTTTTTGAAATTGGCTAATGTAACTTATCATGACATTCTCAAGTTCTTATTTGTCATTAAAAATATGCATATATACATGCATATATATATATATAACAGACATATAGCCAATTAAATATTTGTTGTTTAGTTGATATAGACCACATAATACCAATTTTCCAAGAGATTTACATTTTACATCACAATATAATTGGTTAAATATCATACTAAGCCTCAAGATTTTCCAGAGCAGTGAAAAATTTTTTCTACTATTTTCCCCTTTCTTTGAGTTATTAAGAATATGAGAGTGGGAAATATACACCTTAATTGTTGGTAGAGATTGCAAATGGACTGTAGAATAACCAAAAAACACTCTTTAAAATCTCCAGTGTATAGTTTCTGCAGGAACTTCAAAGAAGGAGCCTCATAAAAGCATAGCTTTTCAAATGTCATGACATTTATAAGATTATTTGGAAATATTGAAAATTTGTTGAATATTAAGTTTCCACTTTTAGTGTCCTTTAGAAGAAATTCATTTGAATTAATAAAGATACATGTATCAGGTACAGTTAATATATGCTAATATGTTCAAATATGCACTTTACAAAGATATACAAAATACTTGGTATATGAAACATATTATTTTTAAATGAATATGTATTTATCCTACATTGTTCACTTATCAAAGAATGTTTGTAGTTCCACTAATCTTTTTATTGTAAGAAGTTTATCATTTAATTCCAAAATTGCATTAAAATCTCTCCTTCATAGAATACATTAATTATATCCTTCACCTCATTATTATTCAAGTGGTAAAAGAATTACAAGAAAACAATGTGATATGCTTTCAAGTAAGTAATAGTTGATATCACTGGTAGGACTCAATTCAAGTAGATAATAGTTGGTAGCACTTATCTAATGCCCAAAACTTATTATTCAAATAATGTTCTCACAGTAATTTGAATTTCAATAAAATCACTAGGAACTATTTATTTTTCCCCAGTCAGAATTGGGGAACAAGTCGGGCATGGTGGCGCACGCTTGTAATCCCAGCATTCGGGAGGCTGAGACCGGAGGATCCGGGTTCTCGGCCAGCCTCAGCTACCTAGTGAGGCACTCCGCAACTTAGTGAGACTCGGTTTCAAAATAAAGAATAAAAAATAGGGCTGGGGGTGTAGCTCAGAGGTAGAATGCCCATGAGTTCAACCCCCAGTACCGCAAAAAAAAAAAAAAAAGAATTGGGGAACAGACTTTAAAACTACCAAACTTATTGTAACCTGATATTAACTATAGACTCCATCATCATTTATTTATTATTCTGTCTTATAAACACATAAAAGCAGAAAACCTCTCGGCTCATGTACAATAAAATATCTCAGCATTAAAACTAAGTGATAAAATGTCAAAAATGAAAGACTGATAACCCACCCAGACATCTTTTCTATATGTCCTGGGAAAAAAAATCTATCTAAACAAGTAGACTTTGCAGAGCACTAACCCAGTCCCATTCCCCAAACCTATGGATAAATAGAGACATTGGAGCAAGACTTGGTTTGCCTTTCCTAGCATTACTGGATTATATTAGTATCTGTAAAGATCATTTCATGGGATTTCATTAATAGAAATAAGTAAGTCTCTGATAACACCGCAATTACCAATCTGAATTATAAAATAAATTCAAATTTGGTGTTTCTGTCACCTAAAGAATTCTGAAAGTCTCAGTGTATGCTATTTATACTACATGCATTTTTTAACCCAGTGTTCTAATTTGATGTCTATATTTTTCTTTTAACATATTCCTATGAGAATTTTCGTGTATATGTATAGTACTAGGAATTGAAACGGGGGGGGGGGTGCTCTACTATTGAGCTAAACCCTCATTGTGTTCCTCTCTCTCTCTTTCTCTCTCTCCCTCCCTCCCTCTCTCCTTTTCCTTTTCCTTTTTTTTTTTTTTTGTGTAGTGTGTGTGTGTGTGTGTGTGTGTGTGTGTGTGTGTGTGTGTATAAGGCACTAGAGGCTGAACCCAGGAGCATTCTACCACTAAGCTACACCCCTCGCCTTTTTATTTGTTTACTTTGTTTTGAAATAGGATCTCACTAATTTATGTGCATAAGCCTCAATCCTGCTTTCCTCCTGTCTCAGCCTCCCAAGTTCTGAGATCACAGGCATGTGCGACCATACCCAGTTCCAAAAAAAAATTTCTATTCCTTCTAATTTAATTTCTCAAAAAGAGTAGAAGATGTCACACAATAAGTCTGATTTTCACACTTAATCACTAGTGCTAATACAACATAGAACTGGGTCATTTTATCTATAGCTTCATTATGATTTGCCTTTGGATATAAATTTCCCGAGTATTAAAAATGTGGCAAATTAATACATACTAGCCTGGTTGATTTCAGTGAATGAATTAGCTAAGTGTTAAAAAAAATTTACTGATCCAACTGGCAAAATCTCTTCTGTGTCTTTGCTATTCAGAGGCACATAGCTTCATGTAAGTGTATGGGCCCAAATGTCATATAGAATAGCAATAATACCAACTGTGCTCTGCTATTTTGAAAACAATGAATGAATTAAAAATTTGAATGGAAGCAGATTGAGCCTCCATTATGTTACTCTGAGTACTCATTGTCTTATAAACCTCTAGTTCTTTTTTTATCTGTACATTATAATTATATACAATAGTGGTATTTATTATCTTATATTTATACATGCATATAACATAATTAGGTCAATTTTATTCCTCAGTACTTCCCATGTCCCACCCTCCAGTCCCCTTCTTCTATTCAACTGGTCTCCCTTCTATTTTCATGAGATCCCACATATGACAGAAAACATTTACCCCTTGACTTTCTGAGTCTAGCTTATTTCACATAACATAACATCCTCAGTTCCTGCAAATGAAAATTTCTTTCTTCTTTATGACTGAATAAAACTCCCGTGTGTGTGTGTGTGTATACCACATTTGATTTATGTGTTGACAGATACCTAGGCTGGTTCCATAATTTGGCTGTTATGAATTGCGCCGCTATCAACATGAGTATGTATACACCACTATAATATGCTGACTTTAGTTCTTTTAGATAAATATTGAGGAATGGTATAGCCAGGTCATGCAGTGGATCCATTTCTAGAACCTTTATATTTGTTTCCACAGTGGCTGCACTTAATTTACAGTCCTACCAACAGGATGTGTTCCTTCCCTTTCTCCCCACATGCTCACCAGCATTTTAAATAATTTGTCTTCCTTTTTAAATTTTTATATATTTATCCTTATTTATTTGGTGTGTGTGTGTGTGTGTGTGTGTGTGTGTGTGTGTGTGTGTGTGTTATTGTGGTCCTGGGGACTGAACCCAGGGCATTCTACCTCCGAACTACTCCCCCAGAGTCGCATTAAGTTGTGGGAAGACTTGCTAAGTTGCTGAAACAGGTCTTGAACCTGCAATCCTCTTGTCTCAGCCTCCCACATACTGGGATTACAGGCATGCACTACTACACCCAACTTTGTATTCTTAATGATTGCCATTTTAGCTAGAGTGAGAAAATCTCAGTGTAGACTTGACTTACATTTTCCTGATTGCAAAAGATATTGAACAATTTTCACATATTTATTGGCCATTTACATATCTTCTTTTGAGAAGTGTCTATTTAGTTAATTTGCCCATTTAGAGATTTGGTTATTTGCTTAGATGGTAAGCTTTCTGAGTTATTTATATAGTCTGGATATTAATCTGCCGAAAGCGTAGTTGGCAAAGGTTTTCTCTCATTTTGCACTCTCTTCACATTCTTAATTGTTTTCTTTGCTGGGTAGAAGCTTTTTAATTTGATGCTATCCAATTTATTAATTATTTGGTATTATTTTTTGAGCTTTAAAACCTCCAGTTTTTTTTTTAAGTGATACATAACACAACCCCTGTCACACTGACAGGAACAAGGGGAAAATCATGAAAATCCTTGGAGAAGAAGCAATGTCATGTATTTCCTGTGCTGCAACTGCTGTTGCGGCTGCTAAAAGAGAAAAAGAGAAGAAGCACATAGCCAGTAACACAAGATTACTTTCTGAACAAAGGAGAGTCTTTGGTCAAGGCAAGGATCTGGTAGAGTCACTAACTCCAAAAATGTTTGACAAATGAATTTCCTATAACAGGTGTGGGGAGATGATGAACTCAGGTCTTCCATCAGGTACCCATCTCTAAACATGCCAAGGTACCTTCCTTGGAATACTATGCCCCACTGCAACAAAATTCAGAGAAAATTACAAAACCTAGTGTGAATATCTTATTCTACTTATAATTTGACCTTGTTTGATTTCAAAAGGGTCCCATTAAGATGAGAAAATTTCACTTAGATAAAACAAGTAAAGTGCCATTTGGGGAAAAGGCTTTTACCCCAAATTCTCAAGTTGGGTTCTTATTGAAGCTACAAATGAGGAAGCATGAAACCATATATTTGGCTAAAAATCACAAAAATTTACTAACTGCTCTGAAGTCTATTCCTTCTGTCATGTTCTTAATCAAGAAACAGCCCATAGGAAATGATAATGCATATATAAAGGAGTAGACATGGTTAAAGGTACTAGAAAGAGAGCCCTCAGATCACAGAGCTAAAGGTAACTTCTTTGGGAGGAAGGCTGATAATACCTAAAGAGACATACCATATTTCTCTCCATTAAAAATAATTGCACTAAATGTCCATTGATTTTAAGATGTTCTATCCTTACTCTATTGCAAAGACAAGTTAAATATTTCTTGGGAAGCAAAGCGGTAACTGAGATTGCACGTAATCATAAGACATAACACCATATATATTAATGCTATCATTTGGACATCCTTGAGTGCAATATGCCTAAGAGGTAACTTGACTTTGTAATATACTCTGGCTTAAATGCAAATAAAAATATGCATTGAAGGGCACGGTAATGATCCTCAAATGTAGGATGTTGTATTACATAAATTTATCAGGCACACAAGATTGGTGTAACCAGCACAATTGCCAACTCGTATCTAGGGAGTGCTACTATATGTATTGTGCAATAAACATTATACAGCACAATAAATGAGGCAAAATAACTGGAAAGATATGTGAGGGGAAAGAGCTGAGAAAGGATTATAAAATATATTTATGAACATTAACATAAATGATGGGTTACAATTTTCCAGCTTTATTCTTCTGACAAATTGTCTATACAGTAATGTTTTCATCGTATACTATCATTTAGAAACATACTGCACAAAACTTATACCTATAAAATCTATAGTTTCTTTTGTCAGGTTGGTTGCTGTTATTCAGTACATGTCAGGTATTCTAGTTAGGTAGCAAATTTATGGTGTGTACAGTAACTGGTTTTTCTAAACACCCTCCCTTAGAAAAACAAAATGAAATATAATAGCAATGTGAAACACTGGAGCACACATTCTGTTATTCTGAGCCAGCAAGCAGAGCTTTCCTTGTTTTCTGCAACATCTGCCCATTGCCCCAGTCCTGTTTGTTAGAAACAATCTCATGATTATTACATCATTTATTTTGTTCCTATTTTGCGTGGGCTTATATTTCCCCATTGCCTATACCTTTCCAAAAGGAGAAAATTTGTATTCTTGCTTTTTCCAGTGCTGATTTTTGGAATATTTACATTGGCAAATTTATTCATTATTTCCAAGATGTATTGAAATATTTCTCCTGTTTGATTTTTTTCCCCTTTCTGTTTCCACTATTTTCTTTTTCCTTGATATTGGCAAACCCTTTTGTTTTTGTTCTCCCGAGCATGTATTCTGACCCCTGCTCCTTAATTATTGAGGGGGAGGGGTTAATAGCTATTAGTAGATATACTTCCCTTCTAGAATCTGAACTGGCTTTTAAATTTTGTTTTCCCTCCCTTAATTTATAAATATTTTAATCAATAATGTATCTATTATTTCCCAAGTGAGCCCTAAGGAGTATGTTTGATGGCCTCACGCAAGCCATTCCAGGAGAACAGCCTCTCTCAAGCAGCTGACACCAGTGAGCCTGGCTAGATTTTACCTCTCTTGAGTCCCTATGTTTTTAGGTTAGCCAGCGACGACACACTCACTCCATCACCGAACCAATGAAATTGATGCGTTGTGCAAGTTCCCTCACTCCCTTTTGCTGAACTTGCATTGTGTTGTCCATTGCATATGCAGTCGGAAGCTAGCCTGGAACAAAAAGCTAGTCACCAGAGAAAAACGCTGTCTGTCCTCAATGTTGTAATTACACTCGATCAGCATCAGCTCTGCATCAATAATTAGACAGGGGTCCCATAATGATGTTGGCAATGAAACAACAGAGTCAAACTTTAGCAATTTCCATGCAGTGATGGTCCAAGGGTGGAAACAAGTGTTTAAGACCGATGCTGGCTCTCTTACTTGGAATGTCACAGATCGAGAACTGGTGCCCTTTGTATTGTTTGGAATATTCCCTTCCGGTTGGTTGTTGCCTCTCACGCCAACTACAGAACTCTACTTGCTTTCATATATGACATACTTGCTTTTAAAAATCTAATTAAAACTTTCTTTTTGGTCCTTAGGTAGAAAGATGGCTCTGCTGAGATGAGCTCTTAATTAATGCACTGAGAGCCTGCGAGTCCCACCTCTCAACAGGAATGATTGACGTCCAAGGATACATAAATTACACTAATTGAGCTCTGCCTCTATATAGGCTTTCCACAGCCAACTCATCAGAGAAGCTAGGTGAGTAGACCAGCATAAACGTTACCTCAATATGTTCTATGCTTTCCCAAAGGGTGGAAGAGGAACTTTCCAGTCTGTTGCACATTTATTATCACAGAAGGCAGTTCTTTTCTTCATTTTTTAAGATGTAGGATTTGTGTTGTTGTAGTTTCTTTTTTTTTTCAATTATTAAAAATCAGCATTTTAACCTACTCATTTAAATTTAAATAATTGCTTTCTTTTTACGATTTTCAAGCAGTAAGACTCGCAAGCCAATTACAGTATGTAAAAATCATTTGGCATCATTTGTTGATATTAAATGTGTTGCATAGCAACCAATGCATATGCTATGGAGGGATTGTTTGACATCAAATCCAATCTTGGTCCCTGAATTCAGTTTTCAGAAATTCACCTAATTGTAAACATATCTAATCCCCAGTTTCAAAGACCATACTAAAATGTTTCTTTTATGTTTATTGTATTTTGAAATAAATTGACAGTATTCCAAGACTCCTCTTTTCACGAAATCTAATAAGCCACTTGGTACAAGTACATTTAATGAATGCTTAATAGTTCATTAGTCTAAAATAAAACTTAGAGACAGGGCTATTTGCTAAAAAATGAATACATGATATCATATTGGATTTCCCCATTATATTTTGAACTTTTTGATTACAGGGATTTTAACACCTCAATAATTATTAAAAATGTGCTGTTTCAATTATTTTCAAAGAAAATATGAATAATATAAGAATTTTATGATAAGTAGTTATTTACTTAAGACACATCACTATAGGCAGAATATAAACAGGACTTAAGTTTTACTATATAAAATTTTTAAAGGAAAGAAGGTATAAGAGCCTTTACGAAAACTGTATTAAGAGATTATTAAGCATAAAGTGATACATCAAAAGGAATAGAAGTGGAAAAAAACAAATGTTGAAAACAAAAGGCAAATGTAGTGAATGGTGGAGAATTCTTCAGTAAGTCCTAGAAATTTTACTTACATGACAAAATATTTCAAACAATTAACACTGGAAAAAATGTAGAAAGAAAAAACAAGGGTGAAAGCGGAAAAGATTCAAAAAATATTTAAGGGGACCACCATAAACTAGCAACAAAAATCCAAGTGCTTTTTTGAGACTTTGGATTACTGAAACATTCAGGAGAACATGTAGCTTCCATGGTCTCTTTTTCCACTCCACTGCACTTTGCTGTGCCTACTGTTTCAAATTGGGAAAAATGTGGAGCCCCACTTAAAAAGAAAATCATAACATGGCTACATTTCTATCAGAATAGCTTTATTATTATCTGTGAGAAAACCTGAAGTGGAGAAAAATTGAGAGATACCAGAAAATCCTGAGTTGATAATCTCATAAAAAGAAATATAAAATGCTTTTAACATCCAGACTCTCTCACTATGACTGCAATGGAATAAAAATGGAACATCTCCTTTACTGCAAGGTCTTTTTGTAATTTGGTGAGTAGTGGTATCCAAATATAATGTACAAAGGCAGTGAAATATAAATATAAATAATACAACATTGCTATTTAAAAAATTATTTCGGCATAATGAGCCTGGAACATATACCTCAAAGGGCCCAAGTGTTTACTTTTATCTTCAGTAATTATATGGTCATGACATACTCCTTCATCTTAGATTACATACTAAGCAAGGCGTGGTACTTGAAGTGGTTTTCTATGAAACTAGGCTTGAAATGACCTAAATCTATTCCTATCTCTTGAGAATGTAAATATGTAATAATCATGAAAAGGCAGTATTACCATGTGCTTCATTAGTCTCATATCTGTAGAAATATTTATTAGTAGAAAAAGTAACCTTATGTTCCTAACATTGGCAGATAAATTCTACTCAATTCACTTGTTCTTAATACAGTTAAAGAAACTTCAGCAATACTATATTGGTGATGCCTTTGGATATAGATTGGTGAAATGTTCTTGAATTAGTATCAACTTTTTTCTTGGTATGTGTTGGGTAATTACAGTGCTGATGCTTGACAGAAAGCCATAAGTCATTACCAAATGAAGCATAGTCAGCACTATGATGAGCAAGGGCCACCTTGCCTCGAATGGAACCATTAATGTAATAGCCTATCACTCAAACTAATAAAATCAGCTCTTACTCGATTCTGTTTCTGGACATGTACTACCAGATCCAAGTTTCCCATTGCTATATGACATCACAACCATACAATTGTTACTTATTTCATGGCAAAGGATGTGTTGGTCACCCACACAGTATAATGAAACCTCAGTAAACTCTCCTCTGATGTTCAAAGCAGAATATGTTTCCTGTACTTACTGCTTTGGTCATTTGTTAGGCATCTTATTTCTTCATTTAAAATTTATACAATTCTTCAGTGTGGGGCTATTCTGTTAGCAGGGCAATTCATTAATCCACAGCTGTTTGATCTCTGGGTTAATTACTTGCTTGTAACTTTAATAGCAATTTTAAAGAGTGTATGGATTTGTTTAAAATAACATTTTTTGCCTTTTTAAAAGAAAGATCGAAGTATATAGAAAAGCAGTAAATGTCCTATACTATCCTATAATATCACTGTCAATATAATTTGTATTGTTATAACTTTTAACTTGTGAAAAATAATGATGTACATGGTTAGGGAAAATATATTTACAAAAGCCTCTCATCTCTAAAATAATTACTAGTTACACTTTCTTAATAGTTTTCTATAGAAATGTATAGACCTTTGGATATCTATGTATTACCCATGCATTTACTAATCAAATTCTTAGGGAAGGTTTTCTGTGTAACAGGTACTATTTCTGGGGCTAGGATTGTAATACCAAGCAAAACAGATAAAAAGGTTTCCTGGCCCTCATGAAGCTGACATTTTTGTGGGGATAAAAACACAATAAACAGAATAACTAAGCGAGGTAGGGGAAAGTTAAAAGGATGATAAGTGCTATGGAAAAAATAAATAGGAAAGAGTGATTGGAGTCGCAACCATAAATAAAGAATATTTTATTAAGAAAGTGAAAAAAAAAAAGAAAGTGAAATGTAAGCAAAGACTTGAAGTAGGCAAGGGGTAGAACCCCACAGCTATCTGGGTAAGGAGTTCCAGGCAGAAAGAATAGCATGCACAAAGTCTATGAGAAAAGACCCAACTGGTGGAGGAGAGTTGAGCAGAGGGAATAGTAGAGTTCAAATATGCAAGAGCATGAATAGAATGGTAAAAGCTGCAGGAGGAGCAGAGACAGACAATTGGATGCCACTATAACAGATTTTAATTTTTAATCTATGTAGATGGAGAGGTTTTAAAGGATTTTTCTTCTGGATGTGGAATATGGAGGATTTTTGAGGAAAGATATTATGTGATCCAATTATATTTTTAAAAGGACATTCCAGCCGGGCGTGGTGGCGCATGCTTGTAATCCCAGCATTCGGGAGGCTGAGACCAGAGGATCCGGGTTCGCGGCCAGCCTCAGCTACCTAGTGAGGCACTCCGCAACTTAGTGAGACTCGGTTTCAAAATAAAGAATAAAAAATAGGGCTGGGGGTATAGCTCAGAGGTAGAATGCCCCTGAGTTCAATCCCCAGTACCGCAAAAAAAAAAAAAAAAGAAAAGAAAAAGACATTCCATTCCTAGTTGTTATATTGAGTTTATATTAAAGTTTTGTTGTTGTTGCTTTTGGTGGTACTGGGGATGGAACCCAGGGGCATTCTACCTGCAAGCTATACCCACAGACCTATTTTAATCTTTCATTTGGAAACAGGGTTTAACTATTGTGAAGGGCCTCACTAAGTAACTGAGGCTGGCCGCAAATCTGTGATCCTCCTGCCTCAGCCTCCCAAGGACTGGAATTACAAGCACGCACCACCATCCTCAGTGTAGGTGAATATTTGTAATAACCAAATAAGAGATGATAGTGACTTGGACCATGATGGTACAAAAGGAATATAAATATGTGGCTTTGTATCCCAAATGTAGTTTGAAGGTATAACAAACAAAATTTGCTGATGGATTAGGCAAGAGATAAGAAGTACCAAAGATGGCTTCAATGTTTTTGGTCTCAGAACTAGAACAACGGAGTTGTAATTTATTAATATCAGGAAAACAAGTAGAAACAAGTTGGTAGGACTCCATTCTGGACCTGTTTTAGGTGACTGTGAAATTTCCAATTGAAAATATAAATAGCATGATGCCTGAGGTAGTACTTTACATCATGGTTGAAGATAGGAACTTAGGAATTCTCGGCATATGGATGATAAAATCACCTGCTGAGTGAAATTGCTAAAGGAGTGATTGGATAAAAAGGAGGATCAAGAACTTGAACGTTGACATCTCAACATCAAGAATTGAGAATTCTGAGGAATAGCCAAGGGCGTGGGAGGACCAGACAAGGGTGATATCCTGGGAGCCAAGTAGAAAACATTTGTAAAATCTTATCCTTTTACCAAGGAATGTGAAGACTATATAAAATAGCAATATTAGACCATTGATGCTGTCGTGGAGAAAAAATAACTGAACAAACCTCAAGATGAAGAGAGGATGGAGACTGAAAGTAATCTGTATAAATCACATTTTAAGGAATTTTGCTATATTAGAAATAAAAAATTAGCAAATGTAGGCAGAAGAGATGGGAATTTTTTTTTTCTTAAGATAAGAGCAGTAATTTATATTTGCAAGGATCATTCAACTGATTGGAGGAATTGCAAGAAAGAAGGAAGAACTGCTAAGGTTCTTCAGAGATACATGAAATGGTATCAAACCTTTGCAAAAGTGGAGGGATTCACCATAGAAGAGAAATTCCTATAAATAAGCACAAATGGAGAAAGGTAGGTGGGGAAGGCGAGAACTTGTGGAAGATCTAATTAATTTCTTGTTTTATTTTTTATTGCAATAAGCAAGGTCATTGATGGAGATTTAAGATCATGAAAGGGATTTGGGGATACCATATATGGGAAAAATTGAAATAGCCATTGGAGAGGAGTATATAGAGTAGGGATAAAATATTAAAACCTGCACAAACGTATCATGGAAGTTAGTGGTCACAAATTTAGTGTGAGACCAGTCTGTATGGTTGTGTGGTTTCATGCAGCATATTCAACTCTGCTAGTACAGAAAGATGGGGCAGAGAACAAATTAAACAGTGACTAAGATTCTGCCAAGTGTATATTAAGAAACTCAAGCTGGGTAAGTGAGTTGACAGTGTATGCAAAGAGACAATTATAGTGTAGGATTATGGAGTGATTTGATTGAACATCCTTATTGGTCCCGAGCATTTCAGGTAAGAAATATGCAACCTATATTTGAGAAATTTTGCTGAAGTAAATTACCATCAGTGTGCCACAGAGCACATGCATTTGAAATATATTTTTTATGTAGATTAAATTCTTTCAAAGTAAGGTTACACAAAATTATACTTCACCAATATTGAGGGAGATCTTTCCTCATACTCTCACCCTTACCAACATTAGTTCCTCAGGATTTTAAAACTTTATTTAGTTCATAAAACGGGAAAATTGCTTCATATCCCTTTTAATTTGCATTTTGACCAAAATAACAATATTTCTATCTGTACATTGGGCATTAAGGTTTTTTCTCTTTATGTATATTGTCTTTCCTAATTTTTCTCTACCTCTTAAACAGAAATTTTATTTTCAGATCATTGTAGATTCAAATGCAGTTATAAGAAATAATGCAGAGAGATCCTATCTACCTTTTACTGTGTTTTGCCCAGTGGTAACACTATCAAAACTATAAGGCAATATCACAACCAGAATATCAATATTAATGCAGTTTTCCTAAAAAAATACTTTTCTTAACTTTTGCCCATTTTTCTACTGTGGCAATCATTTCAATGATTGATTGAATGCTTCCTTTGCAATAAGAGAATTATTTTTCATAAATACTAAATATATTTCCCCAGATTTTCCTTTGTCTTTTGATGTTATTTATGATATTCTTGACTAATGTTTTTCAAGCTTTGCTTTGTGACCTCTGGGTTTTACATTCTGCTTGGAAAAGTCTTGTAAACTTCACAATTAAATTTACCTTCCAGAACTTTTAAATTTTAATTTTTCACATGAAATTTTTGATTCATCTGAAATTTATTTTGATATAAAGAATAGGTAAGGGTCTAGATTCATCTTTTTGTTCAAATAGCTGTCCAGTTGTTTCTATTCCATTTATTTCAAATATTACTTAATGTAATACCCACATTTCCATGTGTGTTTGTGTTTATTTCCAGACTTACTCTGATCTCGCCCTCATAATGTCTCCTCCAGTATCAAACTCTCTTCATTTTTCCACCATTGCAATGACTGGACCATATGCTCCTCAAGGCTTTCTTTCCTTGTCCTCAAGGAATCTTCTAGTCATTATTGAAAACTTATTTGTCAACCTAAAATTTTTAATATCTCTTTATATTTAAACATGCTATTGATTTTTAAGTTTTAACTGAATTATTATTAGATTCATAGATGAATTAGAGGAAGTTTAATATATTTGCCCTGTATACTATCCTTAGCCAAACGGTCAGTTTTATCATTTACTTATTCTCTTTTGAGATGTTCAGTAGTTTTGAATTTTCTTATATGGGACCTACTTATTTATTTATTTCCATTTGTTTTACAAGTACATGCACATCTATACATATTACTGAGTGTTAACTTGGTCAGTAATAGATTAGAAAAAGAAAAACTCAGGTGCTATCAAACTCACATATTAATTTACTTTCTAGATTTTGAACTATTATTTCTATATCTAAATTACTAGTAAGTTCTAGCACATAACACTTTTCCATGTTTCTGTTAGTGGCAATTTGTATAAGACCAGATAGTAAGTAAAGAAACAGATTTTTCATGTTTTTTGAGGTAAGTGTACCTGAAATGAGGATCCTGTATACATAGAAAGAGTAAGTTGTAAAAATAAAATATGTTAGGTTGGATAATCATCTATAATGTTAACAGTCCAATTGCTTGTCATGTAGAGGAAGGTTGTGCTTTAATTAAGCAATAAGACATGACAGGGTGTGAATTATGGTGTAATAATTCTTGTCTAGTATATTGTTAGACAAGAGGCCGAGGGCCAGGTGTCGCTGCATACACCATGCATAAATTATTACACTGTAATTTAAATCTTGAACATTATAGAATGACTCTAAGTTATTTTTCAAATAGTTTTGCTAAATTAGAAATACATGTTAAGCATATTTCTTAAATTCTAAGAGAATATCTGTTATAATGTTGTAAGATCAAGATGCTAAAGAAAAACATCTGCTTCAGGGGGAAAAGAAAGCAAGAAATATAGTAACGTTGACTGAATAATTGATTATTTCCTAAACAATATTGTTATAGAGGAGATTCCTAGGGAGAAGGTACACTAATTTGGCTTTTCTCTTACAAGTAAAAAAAGATGGTAGGAACTAAGTTTTGAGAAATTTAAAACGGGATCCATTTGTGCCTTTTTCTTTACAAAGCAGCACTAACTAACAAGTAACGCTAACATAAATCTTCTTGAGGAAAAAAAGTAAATCTTCCTCCAAAAAACTTGGCAAGGGGTGGAGCAATTTTACAGAATTTTGGGGCCTTTTAAAATCAGTGTGATTTGTAATCCTAACGCTTTCCCCTGTAACATACCATTTTGAAGGTCTGCTTTTGTAAAGACATTAAAACAGATCTCTTATCACAAGAAAACACATTGTTTGAAATACTGCTTTAAAAAAAAAAAAAGAAAAGAAAACTCATTTCTGCCCATTCAAAAGAAAAATGTTTGAGGGTTAGTATGTGACTGCAAATAAAGAGAAAATCTCTACGTGCTTTTCATCTGCAGAGCACTCTGGCTAGCGGTCTTTCAAAAGGCGCTCTCTTTTTAAAGGCATTTTATTTTGTGCTTTTATTGCCAATATTGTATGCTTTTAGGATGGTTGATGTGTTAACAAGTTCAGATTCTTTTGTGAATATTGCAAGATGAAAGTTATATTACGACCTCAAACCATTAATTTTGGCTTGGGGCCTCTCCTTTAAATTAACACACTTTATCATCAAATTTGACCTCTTTCTGTAAGTATGATAACCAGAGGTAGCTTAATATGCAGATCAAATAGTCCTCCTCGCCAAGGCATTCTTAAAAGGAATCTAGAACACACCCTGTTCCAAGATATATCTCTTAGTATCTTATCACGGATAAGATTACGACCATTGTTTATTTATTTCTATGAACTAATATCTGAGTCTCTAACCATCCCTATTAAAAATAAAATCCCTCCAAACCAATGACATAGAATCCAGTTATCAGTTATTACCAGTTATTATTCTCTTAGCAGTGATCAGTTTATCTGTTTGCTTTAATCCATACAGAACAAAGATAGGAAGGAGAATATAAGAAGCCATGTTGTATTGGGCATGAAAAAAGAAAGCCTCCAGCCATGGCACTTGGCTGAGCAGTTGCTCTAAGTGACAGATCCTTAACTACGGGAAGGTGGCTTCAAAAGCACAATCTATTGATGGGTGTGAGGTAGAAGACCCCACGAGACAGGGACAGAACTCTGAGTTCTTAGAGCAAGCACAGACCATGTCGTGTTTGGTTCCCAGGATGTGTCCTCAATGACAAAAAAGGCAGAGAAAGCCAAGGCAAGTTTTGTCTTCAGTGCTTACCAGTTTTACCAACTCTATCACTTTGTGTTGGTCCACAAATATATCATGGCACAAAAATAAACCCATTTTTTTTTTTACACTTTTCCAAATTTCTTTTCTGCTCAATAGGCAGGATTGACTTTTCTCCACAGTGGCTCTAATCACTCCTTTCCTCAAGATGTATCTCAAATTTGGTCGTGTCAGGTCAACCTTATGACAGAACTTGTTCTGATTCATTTGGGGAAATTAATTAGCCTGAGATCTTCACTTTTATAACATCGGCATGTTTATAGAGCAATATTCCCCACCAAATATCACATGTTGAGTATAAATCCAAGTACACTGAAGAGACCACACATTCTCTTAGTCTTTCTCCTAGGTTTATTGGGTCAGTTTTGGACCACCTACGTGTAGGCATTTGTTAAAAGGGATAAAAGCCACGTGTAGAATTATCTTTCTTGAATCATGTTATCAGATTATGCTGTTAGCTGAGCATGGTGACACATGCCTATAATCTCAGTACTGGAAGGCTGAGAGAAGGATTGCAGGTTCGAGAGTAGCCTTAGCAACATAGCAAGACCCTGTTTCAAAACAAAATTAAAAAGGACTGAGAGAACAGTGTTGCTCAGGGCTAGAATACCTCTGGGTTTAATCCCTAGTAACACACACACACACACACACACACACACACACACACACACACACATTAGCTGTTATGCTGTTACCTTGCATTGAAGGATAGTAAATGACAAGAGTAAATGAAGAACAACTGTGTTTTCATTTGTATGCTAGCATGGCCTTGACTTAAGCTGTATCTGCTTCTACAGAGACATAATTATTTTAAAATAATTTCAACATATAATCACTTGTGAAAATAGTCATTTCACCTGTTGACTCTCTATTCAAATTGGCAACATGTTAAATCTTCAGCTGCTCATACTGCACAGTAGGACAATCAGAATTCCTTTTTTATAGGTTTGTGTTTATTAGGATAAATTATCAGCACTTATTTTGTGAATATCTCAATGCTAGAGATTTAGCCTCATTATCTCAAGAATGTTAACAATAACTTCGTGGGATTAGAGTTGATTTAGAGATTGAGAAATGAAGACACATTAGAGATCTTCAGTCAGTAAGCAATGGGTCTAATCTTTTAACCCAAGGATATGATTTGAAAGCCAAAATTATTTTCAATGAGCCATAGTGTTTCCTGCTGAAGTTAGGAAGAATATTCTTTAATTGAATTTAGTCATTACTAAGGCCTTCCAAAGGGGTGGGGGAGAGAAAGAAAAAGAAAAAGAAACTGCTACTCTTTCAGTCTTTCATCTAGGACTATTGGATCCAAGATAATTTTCTCCCATTGTCCAGTATTGTCAGGTGCATTTTTTTATGCTAAAAAAACAATTGCCCATTTTCCTACATGCAACAGCAGAAAGGAAGCCCCAGAGTAAGAGACAGGAGCTCAGGCTTCATCAAATTAAGAACTAATCATCATCTCTACAGAAAGGATCCCAGGATCATTGCCAGAGAGCAGAAGCTCTTCCTTCCCTTCTCCCAGCTTAGTTTTATTCCATGTCAATGAACTCATGTCACACATTGTTTGTGTGATGGGGGGCAGTTTTGATTACATACTTCTACCATGGTCTTCAGAAGGGGTAGGAGGAAAAGACAGAGAGTAAAGAAAACATAGAGCCAGTGTCCAAGCATTTCTGCATGTGTTTCAACCCACTGCTTTCTATTATGTGTACCTGTGTGTCACCTGTCACCTTGCTCTTAACTCTTATTTCCTAACACCAGTTTCCTACTTAGGATTTCATTTCCATTTTCTTCACCAGATTTTATGTTTTTAAAGTCCTCAACTTAAATGCAGCAGCCTGGACTCACATTCTTCACGTCTGTCCTATAGAGGCAGTTGTTTTTGATATTCTCAATCTCAGGCTGCTCCCCAGTGAGTTTCTCCACTATAGCATTTTAGGGGAAAGGACATGAGCCCTAATTCCTGACAAAGACATTAGTAATACAAGTTGTTGAAATTCCCCATTATTGTATTTCAATTTCAAATAGAATGCAAGTATCAATCAAGAACAAAAAAGAGAGAGAAAGGAATAATTATTATTTCACATATCCACAGTGTCATTTTATATTTTGGAGTGAGAATCATTAACAACAAATCCCAGCTTCATTTTCTCAAAGCCCTACTGCATAGATAGTACAGCAGAGAAAGTAAAATGATAAGCAAGAAGCTAAAGTCAACAGTTGGTAGAAATTTCTACTTTTGCTTTCTAAGTAAATAATAAAAGAAATCTTTTAAAATCATGGCATATCATAAGACCAAGGTTGGGGGAAGAAGAGGCTGAAAAAAATAAGAAACTAAAAATAGCTCAGTGGCAATTTAATAACTGACAAGACTTATTCCATCTGCTGGAAAGAGTTTAAAACCTTTACCTGCTGCCACTCACACGGTAGAGATGTAGTGTTCATAGCTGAAACCAAATATCAGATGCGGATGTACGTGATTATGATTCATCTGAAATGAATTTCTCTGCTTAAGAAGTGATATATTATTGGTTTAAAAGAAATAAGAATCCCTCAAGTTTTGAAGTATAAAAATAGACACAAAGGGCAGGAAAAAACCTAAAATGTACAAATGGCATTAGGACACCTGACGGTAATCAGACCAGCACCTGGTATGCAGGGAACTATAGGTCAGGTGTTCTTCACACAGAAATGCTTTGCAAGCGAGGAGACTGGTTGGAATCCTATGTAATCAGCCATCGTTGAAGCATAAAAGAAAAAAATATCTCCCCCATGAAAGCAAGGGCAGAGGCAACCTATGCCATTGAATCCTTATCTCTTGGATTTCCCTCCCAGTTCCCCATAATTCAAAACAGGCAGGCAGCCGGCTGTACAGATGGAGACGCACCAGCCCGCGTCCACATGGAGCATTATAGATCTGGCTAGTTGTCTAGTTAACAGTCAGCTATTTTTGGATAATACCCACAGTTGTTTGGCAAAAAAGAAAAAAAGATAGATTTATCCTGAGTTCAGGATATAAAAATATTTGTGCAGGTTGGTGCTGGACTTGAGCCATTTTTCTCCATTGTGGACTCTGCTGACTTCCTTTGCAATCGACAGCCAAGAGACTGTTGAAATGATACAGTGGGTCATGCTGGTGGCATTTTACACCACTTTAGGCCCCCAAAGAAATTGTTTAGGCACTGATTATTATTTGTGTGTGGTTTTGTTTGTTTTTCACTTTGAACAAGCAGATGGCAGAGTGGCTTAGAGACTTCCTTGCATGTCATATGAATACACGGTACTAGGTACAAAGGCAGCGCTGTGTAAGTTTATGTACATCAAAATGACGGGCTGGGATTCCTCAGCCAGCAGGCAACACTAAGGAAAGCTCTCCAATTAATAGAATTGGGGAGTTTAATGAGGCTTAATTCATTTAGTAGTGAAACAATGCAGGAAAAGAGGCAACTGTGTAAGATTGGCTAGTATGCTCCTTGCAAAGCACTTTCTATAAGTAGAGTTATGTTGGTAAATATTTAAGCTATCTTTTAAGCCATAAATCAGTTTACTATTCACAAATCTTCAATCAGATAACTAGACCAACAATTATAGTGGCATATTTGATAAAGCAAAGTTGAAGTTATCTATGATTGCGCTAATAAAATAGAATAATAATAATAAATTATCACATTTATGTAGTCCTACTAATTACTAGCCCTGTGTTCTATATCCCAGTGACAAATATATATATATATATATATATATCTCATATATATCAATATATTTATATCATAATGTCTGCTATCAAGTTGCTCACAGTACAATGGAAAGAAGACAAGTTTAAAAAGTAACCTATTTCTGTAAGAAAACTACAAATAACATGATTTAGATGTTTCAATAGACGAAGTAAACACATTGGGTGAGAAATGGAGAAATGTTTCATGGATAAGAAAGATTGTATAATCTTTGGGTCTTCAAAAGAACAGGTGAATGATAAGGGAATGAAGGACATTTTAACAGGAAGTATCATTAACGTAGGAATGATGATGGGGATGTATTGAATGTTCAAGAAATAATTACTGAACCAATCTGGCACATGAGTTTTGTGCCTGGGAGGTGACTGGAGATAAGCTGGACTATGTTCTTATGGATTTGGCATGGAAGGCAAATGTCACTGCAGTCACAAATTTATTTCAAAGGTAGATAATTCTAAGGAGATTCAAATTGTCCCATGGCAATCTGTGCCTGTCATTTTTATTCCATTTCTATTGAAGACCCTTAACTGATATAACGGGTAACCCCTGAAAAACTAAAATGATATTGTATGGTCCAAAAGATTCCTCTGCCTATAATTATTGTTACCTTTTCAAAGGCATTAGCAAGGTCATGTTAGATTTTAGAAAGTACACTCTTAAGTGGGAACCTGTCTCCTGCCTGCTGGAGAGTTCTTCCTTGTTTCTCTTGTCTCAAATTTTAGGTTTAGCTCAGGGCCAGACACTTTAGTAATTCTATTGCTAAAAGTCCAATAAATTAGAATGGTGGAATCAGTGGCCAGTCTACCTTTTCCAGACAGGGGTTTTTTGTTTTTTCTCTTTTTTCTAATGCTAATTAAAGGGGAAGGGGAAAATGTCTTCTAACCTTATATCCTGTTACCCACAATTAGTTGTTTTCAGACTTCATTGCTTTTATTGCGACCTTTCTAAACTTTATGGAGTGCTGGTTTTGGAAAGATTCTTTCTGTTCTTTCAGTCTTACTTTTTCTAAATAAAATAAAAATGAATAAATAATTTTCCCGGTATAACATGACTCTAGGAAAAGAACTCAGATTGTTCTAGTCATAAACTAATCATAGCTTTGATAAACAAAGAAATTTGAGACAGCTAAAAAAATTGAGTATTCACACTGGTGTGAATCTAAACACAGAAAGTTGGAGTAGCTTTTCAGAAACCACAACAAAAATTTACATTTATTATGTTAAATCATTGCACTTGACCAAAACCAAGTAATTTTTAACTAAAACATGTATTCCAAAAGAGATAGTACCACATTTATGACTAGGTGATCCGAATACATAAACTCTTGTCTTTATCCTTAGTAATGCTGAGCCCTGGCCCTTCTCATTCCTTGTGGACATTAGTGAGGACACACTCTACATGTAATTGTAAATGGAAGATGTTTCTTGGATCTTGATGGAGTCAGTAGTGTTTACAAGACAGCCTGGATTGCTTTTGCTTCTGATGGGGAATATTGCCCAATTGCTGTCCTTTTGTTTTGTTTTGTTTTGCGGTACTGGAGATGGAGCCAGGGGTAGTCTACTTCTTAGCTATACCCCCAGCCCTTTGGGGTTTTTTGTTGTTGTTGTTTTTTATTTGAAAACAGGGTCTTGCTAAGTTATTAAGAGCCTCACTAAGTTCCTGGGGCTGGCTTCAAACCTGTGATCCTCCTGTGTCAGTCTCCCAAGTTCTGGGATTACAGGTGTGTATCACCACAACCAGCATGTCTTTATTTTAATAAGCAAAAAAGCAGTCTAATTATATGCTCCCTGGTGTCCTGTTGCCTCATCTACTGCAATTGAGAGACCTTTCTTGGATAATATGTGATGATGTACCTAAAATCTAAGTAATGTTCAGTTCTTATGTCCCTGTAGTAGAAGAACTGGCCACTGACCAAGAAAGGGGCTTCTTCTAATTGCACAGATCAAGAAAAGCAAGTAAATGGATGTAAAGCGACCCAAAACAAAGAGTAGGGGAAAAAAAGTTGCTAATGTCTTTTCCCATATGAGTTCCCTAATCAAGAAATAAACATTTCTCTTCTACCTAGTCCCCCTGGTGAAACAAAGAAGACATTACCTTCCTTCTTGCCCACCAACATAAGGGAGAGAATCCACTGCAACATGAAAAGGGAGAAAAAGAGTTGCAGTTTCATTTTGATTTGGTTCATAATTGATAAATGTCAGCATTATTCCATTAGTAAATCAATTAATTTATTTTCTAATTTTTGCTTATCCAAATAGTATAGATTATCTTCTTCTTTTTTTTTTTTTTTTTTTTATGATACAACAGAAGCCTAGGAAGCAGGCGCTGTTGGCAGGGTGAAATTGTGTGCTGTGCGTTTCAAGGTGGCCTGTGCAGACAACAGGAGTAATAGGAATGATTAAACCCTGTCGGATGGGGTTAGGTTTTTAGAGCTTTCTAGCCTCATGACAGGCTGTGACAGTCAAGTGGCACTGAAGCAGAACAAACTACGATGGCAGTTTGCTGTGAGCAGAGCAACTGTCAAAACTGCTGTACAAAAGCAAATGTTAGGGATAACAACCAACAAAGTTTGCAACCTGACGACGCAAATGCTGACGGCCAAAATGTCCTTACGGGGAACTGCAGCTTCTCCTCCTTTCTGGAGCACTCCGCTCTCAGGTGCTGGACTGCCTAGCTCCTCTCATGTGCTAGGTATTGGCACCTTTCTATATCATAGCAAAGCATCCTTTCTTTGGAAAAGTACTAACTAATTCTCATGAACTCACTTGAGAGTGTCAACATGCATATTACTAGCATGTAATCCATGTGTAATTTGTCAGTATGGTGTTTGGAACCACCATAGGCAATAAAGAGAGACCTTGTCCACGTGTGAAATCCAGTTCTAATTAGGTGCCTGCAAGAATAGGTTACAACACAGACATAAACCTGCCATCACAAATCAGGCGAAATACTTCACACCCAAAGCTAAAACAGTGAACTTAGCATTGTCACCAGTTTCTTGAAAAGTTGGAAAAAAAAAAAACTATTTTGCACTCATGTGGTTTCACAGGTTTTTATTAGAAGCCACAATAGACACTTTTCATCAGCAGTAAATGAGAAACCTTTGACATTGTAATAACACAGGGAGAGTTTTGCAGCCTCTGCCAGCCCATGGGCACTCTCCCATTGAGTTTCCATTCGTTGGAGGGGAGGGGGAGGCAGCCCAGGGTGTCTCTGTCATCCGGGAACTCAACGTAAGCATTACACTCTGTCTTAATTTTCATATTTGGGGGAGTTCAACAGGGAGGGTGTGATTTAGATCTGCAATCTTCAGGGTGCTAGGTGTCTTACCTCTGAAGAGGTCAGAGTGTCTAGGTGTGATATACCTAGGAATTCTTTTCAGATTCTATGATCAATTTTTCCGAGAAAGTTAATCTGCTAGACTTCATGCTAGTATTACTACCTTAACAAACTCTTGTGCTCAACAGAGTAATGCTTAGAGCAAGCAAAAGGGGTACCACCCACACCTAGTGAGTAAAAGTAATGACTACTAATTATTTTATTTATTTGTTTGTTTGTCTGTTACTGGGAGTTGAACCCAAGGGCATTCTACCTCCAACTTACACCCCAGCCCTTCAGATGTTTTTGCTTTGAAATATGATGTCACTAAATTGCTGAGAGTCTTGTTGCTTGCTGAGGCTGTCCTCCTGTCTCAGCCTCCCAAGTACTGTGATCCTCCTGTCTCAGCATCCCAAGTACTGGGATTACAGACATGCACTATCATGCCTTACTAGTGACAATTTATAAAATCTCTCTTGAATGAAAAATAACCTACACATACTTGTGCACCAAAATAATTCACCATATCTATGATTTAAAAGTTTCATCTTTACCTGTAGCTGAAGAGGCAAATGAAATCATTCTGCTTTTATGGTTAGGGTAGAGAGCATATTTTTTAAAAGGGCAGTAAATTAGCCTGTACTGGAAGCATCTATTTTCTCGCCTTCGTCACTGCCAACTCCCTCTGTTTTCTTTGATCAATGATTTGCAAGCACTATTGTTATTTATGTGTTCTACAATTACCACCAGTGACACCTCCCCTTCTCCAGCCCTAAGCCACAAATATGAGAGGAATAAATGCTGTTTATTGTGACAGTCTGCCTTTTGTCTGTGGAACAATGACAAACTATGCCACTGACAGCTCCTGACTGGTTTTACTACTGCTCCCCACCTCTCTTCTCAAGTGTTCTCAGGGATGTGACAATGGATGGACTTGAATAAAAAATGCTTCGTGAGACTTGGTTGCATTCATTTACCTCCCAATGAGCTCCTCTGGGGCCACAGGCTGAATGAGGGACAGAAGGTCAGCACTGTGAGGATGTATTAAGGTTTCTGTACATCTTTGAAGGAGAAAGGAAGGAGACTTCTTAGCTTACTTAACAAGGACCTCTAGCCACTGGTGCACTTTTGAAATGTATTTAATTGTAAAATCACACAGTACACAGGTAACGTGAAGAGGAATTGTGGATTAGAATCATTTAGGAAGTTTGGGAGATATTTCTGTTTTCTCAGCTTGGGAACTTCTAGGAAAACTGCAGTTGCATAGAAGGATTGAAAGAACCAAGATGTTTGAGGTTTTCCAAAAGGCCTGCACTAATTAGCTTTCTCAGATGTGTTAAGATGATACGTTTACTGATAATTGCACCTTATGGAACAGAATAGATTAATAAATGGAAGAATCACTATGATTTTTGTATATCCAACTTAGAGCTAAGTGAGTGCAGGCTTGTAAATATTTGACCACCAGCCATTTTTGTCTAATGTCATTAAAAAGATTACTAAAAGCCGACACCTAAATCTCATTTCCCAAAGAGACTGCATTTAGGGACATGAAGTTGTTTCTTCTTTTTTTCTGTGGTTCATAAAAAAAAAATATACAATTCTCTGGAATTCCACTGGTAAAAATGTAAATTTTAAAAAAACTGACTGCATTTTCTTCCAAATTTCTATTTTAGGAAACACATTAAAAAATCAATACCATCTCTTTCCATTGCTTTAAAAAAAAGCTCTCATAACTTCAAAAATTGTTTAATTGTTTTACCTTGTTTTCATTATTTGATATAAAATCTTTTACCAGAAACTCTAAATATTTAAAATAGAGTTTAACCATTTAAAACCCATTGCATTTTGTGGAGGGAAAATAGGATGTTATTTTTGGAAAGTACAGGAGGAATTAAAGAAAGTTGATGATTCCAGCAAAATAATATTTTTTAATAAGAAGACTAAGCAATATATATATTTTTTTAATTTTTTTTTTTGTGTGTGTGGTACTGGGGATTGAACTCAGGGTCATTCTACCTCTGAGCTATACCCCCAGCCCTATTTTTTATTCTTTATTTTGAAACAGGGTCTCACTAAGTTGCGGAGGGCCTCACTAGGTAGCTGAGGCTGGCCGCGAACCCGGATCCTCCGGTCTCAGCCTCCCAAATGCTGGGATTACAAGTGTGCGCCACCACGCCAGGCTTTTAAGCAATATATAATATTAAATAGCTTATTCAAGGTAGGAGTGGAATGAAATACATTATATGGAAATAAATGTAAATGAATTTTCCAATAGACAAAACTTTAAACCAAAATGAAAGAAAAAGCTCAACTATTTATAAAAAACACATTTAAAAATAAAGCTTTGAAGCCGAGCGTGGTGGCACACACTTGTAATCCCAGCATTTGGGAGGCTGAGACCGGAGGATCCCAGTATAGCAAAAAATTAAATAAATAAATAAATAAATAAATAAATAAATAAAAATAAAGCTTTGAAAATGTTTAAAAATAGGAGCCGGGCGTGGTGGCGCACGCTTGTAATCCCAGCATTCGGGAGGCTGAGACCAGAGGATCCGGGTTCGAGTCCAGCCTCAGCTACCTAGTGAGGCACTCTGCAACTTAGTGAGACTCGGTTTCAAAATAAAGAATAAAAAATAGGGCTGGGGGTGTATCTCAGAGATAGAATTCCCCTGAGTTCAATCCCCAGTACCGCAAAAAAAAAAAAAAAAAAAAAAATTTAAAAATATAAGGATAAACAGCAAGTACTTGGTAAGCATAAAACTTTTTAAAATATAGAAAGTTGGAGTTCCTTTCAATATCACCCAAAGTGGGATTCCATATTACAATCATTTTACAGAACAAAAGAAATATTATGGAAGTGAAAAAGTTTCTGCTCATAAAGATGAAGAATTATAATGTTTTACACAAAGCAACACAGCTGTAGAATATAAATATTCAGAAACTCTCAGAAATGCAACTGGATAGAACCAAATGATAATGGGGACTTAGTTTGTAAAAGTCTGAGGCATAATTATGTAGAATTACGAAGAGTGTGAGAATCAGAATAATATAATTAGCAGATACGTGTGCATGTAGATATATGCGTGTGGATAGATGGATAAAATGACAGATGTTTAATAAACAATCTCATCACGCTTCCTGTGGGCTGGTACTCTTCCATGTTCTGACCTATTAACTCATGTAATCTTCATAACAGCCTCTTATAGATAAAGAAGCTGAAGCATTGGGGAACTTGTTGAAGGCTACCTGACCAGAGAGTAGCAAAGCAGGATTTAACCTAGGTGGTCAGGTTCTAAGACTGGTCCTAAGACTCTTAAGTTCTAAGCTACCTACAGAGAATGTACATTCTTCTCTTATTCCATGCCAAAGCTTTTAAACTACAAATGAATTTGATGAAATGAACAATAACCAATTCCAAAGACATAAGAGATTTTCAGATCATATTTTCTGATCATAATACAATAAAACCAAAATTCACCAACAAAATAATCCCCCCTCCTCAAAAAAAAATCCTCCTATAAATTTAAACACCTATTGTAATTAATTCCTAGATCAGAAAAGCATCCCCAAAACTAATATTAAATGTAATTTAGCAATTAAATCTGCCATAGTTATTATTCTTAATACATAATACTTTTCACTCACTACTCTATTGTTTTTCAATTGCTAATAAAATTTCTAAATATTCTCCCTAATTCCCTTTATTTGCACTAATCTAGTCACTTAGGTATATCCATGTTAAATTTAATAGACCAGAATTAGATAATTTCCCACTGTTAACACAGAATTAATTTTATACCTTTGTAAGTATATATTATTCGTAGTTTAATTTCTCCTAAGTTGGATCCATTATGGTTATGATAGTGTAATGCGTGACCTAAAAACTTCAATCAGTCCCACTCCAGGAGTCATTTACAGCTTCAAGGAAGGAGGTGGGGCTTCCTAGTCCCCACCAAGAAACTTGATGAGTAGAAGACAGGGAATTGGACCAATTAGCCTGGGATGTCCATTGCCTTCCTTTCCTTCCCTCTTGAGAACCATGTGGTTAGTAATTATCCCTTTTGATGTTTTTTCTACCTTCTTTACACTACATTTAACTTATGTGGATTGCTAGTCTTTTTTCTTCCATTCCTCTCTCTCTCTATGTGTGTGTGTGTGTGTGTGTGTGTGTGTGTGTGTGTGTGTATCTCTGTCTCTCTCTCTATATATATATGTTCTACTAAATTTGTACACACACACACACACACACACACACACACACACATATATATATATATATATATATATATATATATATATAGAGAGAGAGAGAGAGAGAGAGCAAAGCAGGATTTAACCTAGGTGGTCAGGCTCTAAGACTGGTCCTAAGACTCTTAAGTTCCAAGCTACCTACAGAGAATGTACATTCTTCTCTTATTACATGCAAAAGCATTTAAACTACAAATGAATTTGATTAAATGAACTCTAACCAATTCCAAAGACATAAGAGATTTTCAGATCATGTTTTCTGATCATAATACAATAAAACCAAAATTCACCAACAAAATAATCCCCCCTCAAAAAAAATCCTCCTGTAAATTTAAACACCTATTGTAATTAATTCCTAGATCAGAAAAGCATATATATAAAGATATATATATATATACACACACAGTAAGCCTGTTCTATAAATTATCATTCACAGTTAACTTAGTTGTTCATATTTTAATTGAATCACTCTAAGTGTCTCTACATTATCAGTGGCTTAGTCAAGGCAAGTGTTCACTGTTTTATTGATCTTTCTTTTTTTACTATCAATTATATTATACTAAACTGGTTGGAAAAAACTTCATCATTATCAGTCTTGCAGTCTATTATCATTGTCATGGTTATTGATGGCTAAAATTTTAAAAAATGTGTTTGTACAGGAGAGATGAGTCATTTTTCATAACTGCCAAATAAATTAAAGAGCAAGTTCAAGTAGTGACATTTAGGAATGAAGTTTAACACAAAAGTGCAGCTCACTGAATGGACCAGTTTGGTCCCATTTGTTTGTGCAGAACTACAGTAGCACTGGTAATTTGTGTGCTATAGTTCACTATTAAACTAAAGAAATAATTCCCATTTCCTAACACCTTTATCAGTAATAATGGATGTATTTGAAAAAAAAAGATCATTTCAAAGCTTCATTTTAAACTATCTTTCATCTTCCCAACTACTATGTTCTACTAAATTTGTACATCTAAAAATATACATAATTCTAAGATTGCATCTAAAAATGAGTGTTTTAAAAAATAGCCATTTTATTTTACCCTTTATAGTTACATTTGAGAAAAAGATTTAGTCTTTATATGATTTACTAAATGTTTTCAATTACATGCTGCTTGCTGTCAAGTAATCCTAAGCATTGAATACATGTGCTATGCATCCAGCTTTTGAGGAAGATTAAAGATTATCTATTTTAAAAATGTCTAGCACATTCCCTGGCACACAAGGTTTAAAATTTAAAGCATGCATCTAACTGTACAATATATTTGTGGCATTTGAATTAAAATCATCACTCATCTTAAATATTAGTTCAAGAAAATATTCCAGGTCAGTCATAGTAATTCTTCATAATGATATCTTTTTTTTTTTTTTTTTTTTCATTTTCAAGTTGTGGTGGCCACTTTGTCAGTTCACTTGGGCTCTTGGGATGATCAGCTCTCACAAGCAATTCTTGCATCCAGGCACACGTGAGGAATATAAACGCCTCCTGTTAGTATTATGGCTCACAGTGAAGAGTGCTCAAGGCATGCAAGAGGGAGAAGAGAATGCATACAGTTTCAAAATGCCTCCTGGGCCATTTTGAAGTGATGTGAAAGGTGAAATATTTTCTGGTCTAATGGGTACAATTTCCAAATAGGGAGTTCAGGTGATTAGTAGTAGAACTTGCCTCCATGGTCCTGGACAATATCTCCCTCATTGCTATGTATGCAGTTGGGCAGGATTAAAAATTTGAGTGAACTAATGAATGATGCAGAGGAGCTGGACAATACCTGTATTCATTTAGATGTCACCTGTATTTTCCCCCCACTTCTCGCCCCCATACCTCACACTGCTTTTGGGGGCATTGATGTTTAATGCATCATTCTCTCAGTTAGAAAGGTCAGCATGAATAGAGCATACCATGGTTTGAAGACTCCATCATAGTGGCAGTTGATTTGGGATGACTATTTTGCCTTTGGCAAGCAGGTCAGTTTTATTTTAGGCCCAACTAATGACAACGCTAAGAATTTTAACGTTAGCTGCAGTCCAGCCTTCCCATTTCTGGAGTGAGGAGCAGGGACTGATAAAAAGCCCTGTCTTTTCCAGCAGCATCAAAATTGATCAAGACACTACTGCAAAATGATCTGAATTTTCACCCTATTATCAAAACCTCTTCCATACCAGTGACTTTTACAACTTAAATCAATCACTATTAGAATGAAACAACTAGAGAATGGTATGGTAGAATGTGGTGGCAATTTCTTAGTTAGTTTTAAGTTCTCTGGTCACATTCAAATTAAAGTAGGAAAGTATTATTACTTGGAGGAATTTCAGGTAAAACCCCAGATAGATGGATAGCTCTGCCGTGCAATATATATATTAGAGACAGTGCTGGTTAGAACATTGAATTAATATATATTTATTAGCAATTTCTATTCCACTTTCAGTGGAAAGAAGTTCATATAAGGGGGAAAATATGATTGAAAACTTATGGAACCAATTGTAAAATACTTTCTGTCAGAGTATCTCAGCAAGTGGATGATGATGATTATAAATGATGGTATCTATTTATAATTGAAATGAAAGTATGAATGTTCTGTTTTAACTAAGGGACTGTTGGACTACAATGGGGAATTAAATACCATAGTGAAAAATAAGAAAATTTTTAAAAGAAATTGTAGTATGAGGTCAAGAAATTTGAACTTCCTATTGCAAACGGTAGATGCATTAAGTTGTTTCTAGTGTTTACTCCAGTGATCTTCTCAGTCATTATTTATCATCACCATCATATTAATCATCTTCCTCCTTGTCACCATAATGATTGGCACACTTCTCACATGCCTATGAAACAATTAGTATAATTTCCTAGAGAAAAAGTCAATAAATTACAATACTTGGGCCAAACCAGCCCATCATCTGTTTTTATGTGGCCTGCGAGCTAAGAATTGGTTTGATATTTTTACATGATAGAAAAAAATCAAAAGAAAAATCATACCTTGTGGCATGCTAAAATTACATTAAATTCAAATTTGAGTATATGTAAATCAAGTTTTGTAGAAACAGAGCCACACTTGTCACTTGCATTGTCTGTGTTTGCTTCTTTGGCAGAGTTGTGTGGCCACAAAAGACATTATATTTCCTGTAAATCCTAATATATTAATAATTTGGCCCTTTACAGAAAAAGTTTGACAATCCCTGTTCGACATGATATCATCCCTTTTAGCACTGACTCAAGTTAATTCAAAACCAGAGTCAAAATTATTTGGCAAAATTGGGTTACTGACTATTCTAGAAATATTTAATTTGGGAACTTTAATTTGAGTTCTTATTAAATTGCAGAAACGTTCATGAACACAAAGAGTATGTTGACATTCGCCTTGGCAGAGCTGTTATAGATCATTTTGATTATGACTTTCTATAAAGCCAGCGTTCGTTGCCTAGAGCTGATTTGTCCAACCGAAAAATATAAATGAGTAATTGTTATAATGCTGTTTCCTTGGTTATAGAACAGTATACATGTAGTGGGACAGTTCTAACTTGACTTAGGGCTATACTATAACATTCTACTCTTCTCAAAGAAAGACTTTTCAAGTGGAAAATTCAAATTAAGATTTCACTTGTCATGTCTTTTCTTAACAAAAGAAAAAATTTATATTATATTAACAAATTAAAAATGTCCCAATAAATATATAACATATGCTAAGAAAGAGATATAGGAGAAAGGAGAAATTTGTTCCTTATTTGTGAGCAAGCATTGTGAAATGAGAAGTCTCTGAAGGCGCTTTTCATATTGTCTCTTGGTTTGCCTGATTACATGTAATAGCATTTGCTTCCATTAAAAAATTACAACTATATGACACAGGTAATCCCTTCATGAAACTGTGAGCAATAGTAACTTTAGATGATTTCATCTAACAATAATAACAACACAAATCAAGTAATTAATTTCAACATGTCTAAGTTGCTGTGTTTTGTTGTTGTTGTTTTTTGTGGTACTAGGAATGAAACCCAGGGGCATTCTACCTCCAAACTATACCCCCAGCCCTATTTTTTACTCTTTATTTTGAAACAGGGTCTCACTAAGTTGCGGAGGGCCTTAGCTGAGGCTAGCTGGGAACCGGGATCCTGCAGTCTCAGCCTCCCAAGTACTGGGATTACAAGCATGCGCCACCACACCCTGCTCATGTCTAAGTTTTGAGTGATTATTTTCGAGTTGGAACTTGGGTCATCTTACGGTTAATGTGAATGGAAATCCATTGTCATTTATTTATATACTTTTTTATCATACATCTTTGTGAGGTACAAGCTGGTAGAGGTATACATGCACACATCTCTCTTTTAACCCTTCTCCAATTCCCAACCCTTTCCCTCCCCACTTCCTTCCTTCTCATGTTTGGGGATTGACTTTGATTTGTTTGTGAAAGTACATCATGTGTGTTAGGATGTTTCTCTCCCCCCTCCCCTCCCTGCAATCACCTTCAGTTAAGTTACCTCTTTGCTCATCTAAGGTTTCTCCTTTTTCGTCTAGAGTCCCTCTTATGACCCACTTTCTCCCTAGCATCCATATATTAAGGAGAGCATCTGATTTTTTACTTTTTGTGACTATTTACATTCTTCACATATTTGTAAGAATTATTTTCAACTATCCCATGTGCAGATGGCTATTTTATATTTATCTAAAATCTTTATTAATTATTAGAGAAAGAATATAAATATGTAACCTGGAACGGATTCCAGAATCACTTTACTTCTTAGAAATGACTTTCCAATTTAAATCTACTTAGGACATTCTTTTTCAAGAAAAATAGAATTAGTAGTTTTTAATTTTATTCTACTTTATTTGATTCAGACAGATGTACCTAGCTTTATTTTTTTTCAAATAATTTCTATTTGTCATGTGACATTGTTTTTTGCAAAATGCTTTTCACAAATCTTCTTTCTTTGATTGTAATGTCTAATTTCTTAGGAAATGTATTATATGTAAAGGTTACATATATAAACGTAAAAATAGGATCTGTAATGTGAAGTACTATGATTATAATAATGAAAAATGGGATTATTTCTTTATAAAAATCTTCTTTCTTGCTCATTTGAAAACAAATGAAGCATTCATAAAATTACAACATTGGTATTAATGATTACTTGAACAACCTTTCATGAATCTGATTCCATAAATGAAAACTGAAGAGGAAAAGGAAATAGAAAAATTGAATAGTTTGCTGCATAAAGAATAACATTATTTAAGATTCTTAAGCCAGGCATGGTGTAGCATGCCTATAATTCAGTATTTAGGAGGCTGAGACAGTATGATTGCAGGTTTGAGACCAGCCTCATCAACTTAGCAAGACCCTCAGCAACTTAGGCCTGTCTTAAAATAGGGCTGGGGGCATAGCTCAGAGGTAGAATGCCCATGGTTCATGGTTCAATCCCTAGTACCACCAAAAAAAAAAAAAAAAAAAGAAAGAAAGAATAACATTATTTTATGTAAGATACTTAATAAATGTTGATTCAGCTAGCTATTTTTAAGTCAAATCATTATAACATACTATTGTGCTTCCTTCAGTTGTCAATGAGAGTTGAAGGGTACATAAGTAATGAGACACAACAGATATATATTTGTATCACAGAGGATGTAGAAATTATGTTCAGATTTAAACCTCCAAACATCATTGCCAAAATGAAGTATAGCAGTAATCTTGCAATGAAAAGATAGAAAGGAAAACATATGCTATGGATTCTGTTATTATTGACAATGAATGTAACGTAGTGGTGTGGTATATAAAGGAACTGATAAAGTTTTGCAGACTTATCTTCATTTGAGTTGTATGAAATACTAAATTATGTCGGTAGCCAAAAAAAAGGGAGGGGATCACAGGAAGCAGAGGACATTATTTTCAGGAAGACATTCTATAAAACAGCTTTCATTCTGATCCAAGAACGGTGAGCTACTGAATGCATATTAGTACAAAGCTTGGGAAATACAATCCTGAAGGAATGGGAGGAAGTGCATAAACTGGTGCTCTGGAGTTCCTCTCCATGACAGGGAGCCCTCATTTTGACTGTCAGATGTACTTCATGCCTAGTTTTAAGAAGTATCCTACTTCCTCATTGGAGGCTTAGAACAAGGACATGGATCCAAGTCTTTCCATAAGTCTTCTTTAAAGGAAAAACAAACATAAAGGAGAGCAAATAAAATTACATTTTACCCATGGCTTTAACATTATTAGTAGACAGAGTGAATATCAGATTCCAACAGAAGCCGAGCATGGTGGCACATACCTGTAATCCAAATAATTGGGAGGCTGAAACAGGAGGATTGCAGGTTTGCAGCCAGCCTCAGTAACCTAATGAGACTCTCAGCAACCTAGAAATATCTTGTTTCAAAACAAAATAATATTAATAATAAGAATAATAATGCCTGGGGGTATAGCTTGGAGGGAGGACACCCCTGGGTTCAATTACCAGTACCACAAAGACACACATAAAAAACTCCAACAGATCTTCTACTCATGCTATAAGCTCTAGGTGCAGAGAAAGGCAGGGAGGGCTTCCAGTGGTGCCACAGGAAGAAAATGCAGTGTAGTTGCCATCACCACTAGAAGAAGAAAACTCAACACTTGTCACCAAACTAGGCAATACAGGCCTGGAACTTACTTGGTAGCTCACAGCCCCAGGTATGGAGAGTTTTCAGAGTAAGTAGAGCAAAGGTGGCAGTTTTGAAGATATGTTTATTCTGGAGAAAGAAGAGAGAGATAAGTATAGTACTCCAAGAGAATGGAAGTGAAAGGAAAGAAGGAAGTCAGAGGAAAAATGATTCCTCGGAAACATAAATTAGAAGCAAACTGAGACACACTAAACCAACAAAAGAGGGTGTGATTGAACAAGGAATCCTAACATGAAATACCTAGGAAATACCAGAAAAAAATGTAACTCCATACAAAGATACTATCAGGAAAAAAATAGATAATATGCATCAAAATATTCTAGTTAAAATTCTTCCCAAAAAACAGCCACAAAACATAAAATTATTAACCTAAACTCCAATTTAAGTTTAGCATCATCAAACAAGAATGTGGACTTTTTTAAATTTTGTTTTGTTTAGAAATTGAAACAGAAATTCAAAACTTAAAACAATAAATGGAAAGAAAAAAAGAAAAAGAATGCAATGGAAGTTGGTTGAAGTCAGGAAATACATTGTAAACCAAACAAAACCATCTCAGAAATAAGAAATAATAGGTATCTAAGGGAGAATGTATTCAAATGAAAATCTAATAAAAAACATCAAAAGGAAGGCAGGAAAGGGTAAACATGATGAAATTGAAATAAGAAGCAAAAAAGAGGAAAATATGTTGAAATGGAAAGTTGGCAGAGAAGTCCAGTACAGATATATTTGGAGGGGCTGAATAAGACAAAAGTAGAGCAGAGCTAATATTTAAAACTATAACCCAAGAAAATTTTCCTAGAAATTAAAACAATTTGAACCTGAACCCTCCTATATTGAAAAGGCTCAGTACATACCTGGGAAAATTGCCATGAAACAACCTCAATATATATTCTAGTATTTTAGACATTAAAGAGTAAAAAAAATCCTCAGAGCCTCTAGAAAAAGATCAAATTATTTATAGGGATATAAATATTAGGGTAGCTACATATTTCTCAAGAGCCATATTTTCAAGTAACTCAAAGAGCATGAAAAAGGGTTTTATATCCAGCCAAACCTCCAATTTTAAGACTATAGAAAAACAGTTTGAGATGTAAAAGAATTCAGGGAATACTGTACTCCTAAGCCCTTCCTTACCAATCTACCAAAGGGCATTTCCTACAAACAAGAAATAACTGAGGAAATATCACCAAACATTCATAGTAAACGTGTATTATATATAATTGTAGAACTAAGACTAGAATAAATGTGATGACATCGGTGGAAAATAGTATCGAAGCATCGTATGTCATCAGAAAGTCTGTACTATTTTTTTAACTTTAATTCTGTACTTGCTCTTACTGGATTAAATACATTATTACCCCTTTATTATTGTCATTGATCTTAGCAAAAGTCTACATAACCATCTGGCCTTTTTGCAACATCCTATGGTACTTAATAGTATGTTTTTTCTGAACTTGGATTGAGGGGTGCTAAAAATGAAAAGATCTCCTCTTCTTACTCTTGCACAGAGTCACCTAACACTTCTAAGGTTTGGGTGGAAGGCAGTAATCATTGTCTTGTTCTTTTATTTCAGATAAATGAATAGAAACACCTATTAATTAAAATAGAAATTTGAAATTTTTATATAAAAGCACAAAATTATGGTTGGTAAAATTGAGTCTTACTAGAGATTAATGGAAATATCTTAAAATTTGAAAAATGACGGAGAGAGAAAACAGTTTTGGATCTTTGCCTTCTTAGTCCCTTTGAACTTGCAAATGAGTATTTTAAAATAAAAACAATTATTGGTTTAATGTTAATCAATTGCATAAATTTTCATAGAGAGCAACTAAGTTATGTTTTATCAATGAGCCAAGCAGATCGATAAAGCCTTTTAGCTTAAATATTGCCAACAAAGAAGCAGCTTTACTGAGGTACACCTATCTTAGAATTTGATAAATTCTAGTAAAAATATCTCTAGTGTTTACTATTAATCAATATAAGGTGGTTATGATATACAAGTTGAAATCAATTTGGTTCCAACAAAGAATATAAACATGATTTCCATTGAATGAATAATTTAGTAATACATTGCTTCCCTTTTGTCTATGGCCTATGCATGTGACTTCTGAATGAGGGAGGTTCAGAATGACCTGGGGATCTTATTAAGCTGTGGAACACTAGATTCTCATCTAGAAAATATCACTCAGTAGGTCTTGGAAGGGGACTGATAATCTCAAATATCAACAAGCATCTCAGCACATTCCGAGATGCGTAGTTCATGGACTATACTTTTGAGAAAACTAGTCTAAGCATTTTTTAAAGGAAATTGTGATTTTGAATAATTACAAAACTGCTTATCTTTAAGATATGTTTACAAGTCTATTGATTGGAATGAGAAAGGGGAATCATGTTCATTGAGTTAGGAGAGTTAGGAAGATTAAGAAAAATAAGGATGTCCTTGCACGGAAGGACATCCATGAAAATCATTAGGCATCCTCAGATTGAAAAAAATCTATTTCTGTAAATGATTGTAAATCTAAAGTAATACAAGTTACAATCTCAATGTAAATGCAGAAAACAAATACAATTTAATTGAAAACTATGACAAGCATAGTTTAAACCTTGTCTGTTGGCATGTAGACAAGATCTTCAAAAACTAGTCAGTCTGAAGATAATAGTTTTGGATAACTGACATGCTTGATTATTTGCCCTTTTAGGTCATTGCTTTAAAGCAGTAGTTGTCCAAGGGGCAATTTGATGGGACTGGACTTTCCCAATGTTTGGAGAGATTTTTAGTTTGTTACAAACTGGGAAGGGCTCTGAACTGTGCTACTGAGTATAGAGAGTAGAGGCCAGGACACATGCTAGACATCCTGTAGCTTCCCAATAAGTTATCTAGCCCAGAACCTCAATAACCTCTAGGAGGAAAAACTCTGCTTTATGGTTTAATTATTGTGTTAAAAATAATCCTGCCTGAAACATATGTATCCATATGCTTTAAAGACAAAATTATTCAGCAACAAAGAGGTCTATCTAAGCCAGGCATGGTAGTGCATGCTTGTAATCTCAGTAGTAGAGAGATAGACAGGAGGATCACAGGTTTGTGGGCAGCCTCAACAACTTAATGATGCCCTCTGCAACTTAGTGATACCCTGTTTCAAAATATAGAATAAAATAGGGCTGGTGGTATAGATCAAAGGTAGAATGTCCCTAGGTTCAATTCCCAGTATCCCCCCCCCCCCCCACACACACACACGTCTTTCTGAACCAAAATTCTGGATAAATTCAATGATAATTCACCATAGAATTTTAATTTCTTTCCTTCATTAACATGATGTTATATTATAATACCACTGGCAATTTATATTATAAAATGCCATGTCTTTTTTTTCTATCAAACCAAGTTATTCATAAGTAAGCCTTTATCATTGCACTGGCTACATTGCTATCAAAGACACAAATATCAAATGATTTATTATAATGTGATAGCAAGAGACATAAAATATTTATGGGCCTGAATGTTTTACAATCTTATAGGCAATTAAAATGTAAGAACAACATGAAAACATGAAATGTCTAGAGAAGATGAGACCAATCTTGCCATCTCTCTCATTTACTTTATTTCCATTTCTTTTCCCTTGTTTAATCGAGACTTAGAAATTTTGTTTCGCTGTGAACATTTGAAAGCTTTCAAGATAATGACCTTCACTGAAACTTAGCTCATGTTTTCAAGAGCTTTTTTCCCCTCTTTTAACGAGGAGTGCTTATCTGAGCTTTTTGATATGTGGATTTTATTATGAAATTGATAATTGATTGGGTTTTATATGGTAGCCACCATTTTAAGAAGTTCATTTGAGTCAGCTTTACTCATTATCTTTGAAAGATAGTCATGCAGACAATCTAACTAAACTCTTATAAAAAATTAATCTCCTGAAAAAAGCACAGAAATTGTAGGTGTTTGACTTAAGCCTTCATTCATTACAAACAAACTGTATAACCTTGGATATTAAACAATGTATGTTTTAGTTTTCACATATAAAACAGTGATTGCTATATTTAACATTTAAACTTTAAAAGCACACAGCCTTGGTCTTACCCATCTAAATCGTTTACTAGATGTGTGACATGGGGCACGGTTCCTCTCTATTCCTCAATATCATCAGTACAAAATGGGAATGATGCCTTCTCCTTCATAGAGTTAAACAATATAAATTTGTTAAATGCTCAAGCCACAGTTATCAATGAATAAAACGTGTTTGTGACTCTAATTGAAATATTTTCTGATTCTAATATCTGATAATTCACCAGATGGATTAAAACATCAAACATCTACATAAACTCACCAGGTTTATTCATATCCAGATATAAGTAAATTCCTTCAAAACACTTGCAGTAATTTTAAATGGTCTATAATATAACATTCATTGAATTTTTCTTCCATTTTCAATCACTTGTTCTAGGAATGAAATACAGTTAAAATGTTCTGTGTTTGCAGTCATAATTTATGGGAAGAATTGGATATTATTAATTGTCTAATCACCTTCCTTGGAGAGTATCTTCATAATCCTTCACTTAATAAATGTCTGTTAAATTTATAGAGCCTAAAACTATGGGGAAACATGCCATTTATGTTTAGTATTTAAGAATTTATATATCAGGAACAAGGTACAATGTTTTAGAAAACAAAAAACCAGTTATATTAAGTAGTGATGAGATAGATACATTAGAATCCTTAATGGTGGTGTCCAGTTAAAGTACAAATCAATAAAAACTAATTAAATCTAAGACTTAAATGTGCAGCTTTGGGAGCCAGGCATGGTGGTACACACCTGTAATCCCAGTATTTGGGAGGCTGAAACAGAAGGATTTCAGGTTAACTGCCAGGCTCAGCTACTTAGGTCCTCCTCAACTTAGTGAGACCCTGTTTTAAAATAAAGAATAAAATTTGGGCCTGGGGGTATAGCCTGGAGGTAGAATGCCACTAGGTTCAATCCTTAGTGCCACAAAAAAAAGTGCAGTTTGGGGTGGTAGTAATGGGGAGATATTAGAGAGAAGATCCATAAACCTGATTATATGACAGAAAATATATTTAAAGAAAGATTTTAAAAATTAGCATGTAACAGAAAAGGTTGAGTGATTACATAAAATAAAAATAATTTACAAAGAAAGTTAACTATTCATACTTTCAAAAACAAAATGACAAATTGGTTTTATTACAAATGAAAAATTATTAGATGCAATTAATTGTGGTAGATCACCACTTGCTAGAATTATCTTAAGAATGATGAAAGTCATATATATGATTTTACCTTTTTACTCAAGAAATGTATAATTTAGAACAAATAGATATACACATCCCTACAAACTCTCTATAACATATGACAGTGCACCAAAATTTGAGTTGTTCTTACTACAATCAATTGCAAATATTTATTGAAAATACACCATGAGCCATAAACCTTATTCAAAATTTGTAAGCATTTTCTTTAATTTTCACAATAACATGAGTGTGATGGTGCATACCTGTAATCCCAGTACACGGGAAACTGAGACAGGAGATAGGAGGCCAGCCTCAGCAAATTGGTGAAGCCCTCAGCAACTTGGCAAGACGGTTTCAAATTTTTAAAAAATAAAGTAATAAAAAGACTGAGGGCGTAGCTCCTAATTTGGATTAGGAAGTTTCCTGTGTGCCGTTAAAGATGTGAAGAATTTCCATAGAAACAGGAATAATCCCAGGATAAGAAAGATACAAACAGGCATATGGATTAGAAATGGAAAGTATGAGCCGGGCGTGGTGGCGCACGCTTGTAATCCCAGCATTCGGGAGGCTGAGACCGGAGGATCCGGGTTCGAGGCCAGCCTCAGCTACCTAGTGAGGCACTCCGCAACTTAGTGAGACCCGGTTTCAAAATAAAGAATAAAAAATAGGGCTGGGGGTGTAGCTCAGAGGTAGAATGCCCCTGAGTTCAATCCCCAGTACCG